>JAODAL010022288.1:0-65090 GCA_025379985.1 Phyllomedusa bahiana | reverse complement strand
CAACAGGCCTCCAATTCTGATTAAACATCATCTTTTACTCTAGTCACAACTAGAGCTGCAGCCATGATTTGTAAACAATCATCTTATATCTGCCCCAAACTAAGCTCCCACCAGATTCTGATTCACTCATCTTTACTCTATCCCAACTAGAGCTGCACCGATTTGATTTACACTCATCTTATTTTTTTTTAAACCCAAACTAAAGCTGCCCCCGGGGGATTTGTTTACAATCATTTCTCTAGAACAACCAGGGCTGACCGGATTCTTTTTAACTCTTCTTATATCTGTCAAAACTAAGCACACCCAGGATTCTGTTTACACATCATCTTTATTTTGCAAAAACCAGGCGACCAGATTTGATTACACATCATCTTATACTCTAGTCACAACGAGCGCACCAGGTTCTGTTCACATCATCTTATACTCTATCACAACAAAAAGTGCATCCATGATTTTGATTACACATCATCTTTCTCTATACAATAGACTGCACCATGATTCTGTTTTACACATCATCTTATACTCTAGTCACACCAGAGTGCATCCAGGATTCTGTTTAAACACATCATCTTTTTACTCTAGTCACAACTAGAGCGCATCCATGATTCTGATTAACATCATCTTATACTCTAGTCACAAACTAAGCTGCATCCAGGATTTGATTACACATCATCTTTTACTCTAGTCAAAAACTAGAGCTGCTCCATGATTCTGATTACACATCATTCTTATACTCTAGTCAAAAAACTAGGCTGCACCATGATTCTGATTAAATCATCTTATAATCTAGTCACAACCAGAGCTGCATCCAGGATTCTGATTACACATCATCTATTACTCTAATCACAACTAGAGCTGCATCCAGGATTCTGATTACACATCGTCTTATACTCTAGTCACAACTAAAGCTGCACCATGATTTTGATTACATATCATCTTGGACTCTAGTCACACCCAGAGCTGCAGCCATGATTCTGATTACACATCATCTATTACTCTAATCACAACTAGAGCTGCATCCATGATTCTGATTACACATCATCTTATACTCTAGTCACAACTAGAGCTGCATCCATGATTCTGATTACACATCATCTTATACTCTAGTCACAACTAGAGCTGCATCCATGATTCTGATTACACATCATCTTATACTCTAGTCACAACTAGAGCAGCATCCAGGATTCTGATTACACATCATCTTATACTCTAGTCACAACTAGAGCTGCATCCATGATTCTGATTACACCATTTATATTCTACCCCCCAAAAACCCCAAACTGAAAACCATGATTCTGATTACACCATCTTTTATACTCTTCACAACCGGAAACTGAACCCAGGATTCTGATTACACATCATTTATTACTCTAGTCCACAACTAGGGTTCCAGATTCTGATTAAACTCTCTTTACTCTAGTCACAAAAAGAGCTGCACCCATGATTCTGATTACACTCATCTATTACTTTTTTCCAACTAGGCTATCCTGTTTTCTGATTAAAATCATCTTATCTCTAGTCACAACAGAAGTGCATCCAGTTTGTTTTCACATCACCTTTCTCTGTACAACTAGAGCGCTTTTTCCTTTGATTTGTTTAAAAATAAATTAATTCTATCACCCTAGTGCACGGAAATAAAATCATTTTATCCTGCACAACTGGGACCGGATTCGTTTAACTACTTATCTCTGTCACAAAGAGCTGCAGCCTTTTGATTCTGTTCAACATTCTATACTTAGTCACAATAGAGCAGCTAAGGATTCTGATTAACATCATTTTATACTTTAGTCCAACTAAAGCTGCATCCAGTTCTGATTCACATCATTTTTATACTCTATCACAACTAGGCTGATCCAGTTCGATTAACCCTCTTATATTTAGTCACACCTAGAGCTGCATCCAGGATTCTGATTACACATCATCTTATACTCTAGTCACAACTAGAGCAGCATCCATGATTCTGATTATACATCATCTTATACTCTAGTCACAACTAATGCTGCATCCAGGATTCTGATTACACATCATCTTATACTCTAGTCACAACTAGAGCTGCTTCCATGATTCTGATTACACATCATCTTATACTCTAGTCACAACTAGAGCTGCAGCCATGATTCTGATTAAACATCATCTTATAATCTAGTCACAACTAGAGCTGCATCCAGGATTCTGATTACACATCATCTATTACTCTAATCACAACTAGAGCTGCATCCAGGATTCTGATTACACATCATCTTATACTCTAGTCACAACTAAAGCTGCACCATGATTTTGATTACATATCATCTTGGACTCTAGTCACACCCAGAGCTGCAGCCATGATTCTGATTACACATCATCTATTACTCTAATCACAACTAGAGCTGCATCCATGATTCCGATTACACATCATCTTATACTTTCACAATGAGCGATCCATGTTTTGTTTTCACATCACCTTTATCTCTAGTCACAACTAGAGCTGCATCCTGTTTGATTTACACATAAATTTTATCCCTCTGTCCAAAACCCAAGCGCACCCGGTTCTGATTACACATCACTTATACTCTAGTCAAAACAAGAGCCATCCAGGTTTCTGATTAACAATCTCTTTACTCTTTTCACAACCAAGGGGCTGCACCTTATTATGATTACCTCATCCATACTCTGTCACAACAAGAGAGATCCGGATTCTGTTACATCATTTATACTCTGTCACAATAAAGCGACCATGTTTTGATTAACCATCTTATACTCAGTAAAAGAGCTCATCCTGATTCGGTTAACATCTCTTATCTCTAGTCACACCTAAGCGCATCCAGGATTCTGATTACACCATCTTTACTTTTAGAAAATTTTGGCAGCACCCAAAGATTCTGATTATACATCATTTTATACTTAGTCAAACAAAAGCTCTCCAGGATTCTGATTACCATCATCTTATCTTAGTCAAAAATTTTGGCTGCTTTCCATGTTCTGATTACAATCATTTATACTCTATCACAACTAGAGCGCAGCCATGTTCTGATTAAACATATCTTAAAATTTTGTCACAACTAGAGCTGCATCCAGGTTTTTGTTTAAACCAATCCTATTCTCTAACCAATAGAGCTGCATCCAGGTTTCTGTTAACATCATCTTATACTCTGTCACAACAAAGCTGCACCATGTTTTTGATTACATATCTTTTGGACTTAGAACACCCAGAGTGCAGCATGATTCTGATTAACTCTTTTAACTTAGTCACAACTAGACAGCACCCAGGATTCTGATTACACATCATCTTTCTCTAGTCACAACTAGAGCAGCATCCGGATTTGATTTACACATCATTTTTAACTTATCACAACCAGAGGGGCCGCCGATTCGTTAACACATCTTTACTCTAGTAAATAGATGCATCCTGATTCTGATTACAATCATTTTATTCTAGTCAAAATAGAACTGCAGCCATGATTCTGATTTCACATCATCTTATACTCTAGTAACAACCAGAGTTGCATCCAGGATTCTGATTACACATCATCTATTACTCTAATTACAACTAGAGCTGCTCAGGATTCTGTTTACACATCATTTATACTTAGTCCAACAAAAAGCTGATCCATGATTTTTTACATATTTTTTATACTCTAGCACAACTAAGCTGCACCAGATTCTGATTACAATCATCTCTACCTAGTACAATAGGCAGCATCCGGGATTCTGATTACCATCTTTTATACTCTATTAAACAACTATTGCGATCCGGGATTCTGATTAAAAAATCACAAACTTAGTCCATCTAAGCTGCAATCGTGGCCCCCCCTTTTCTCATGTCCTTTTTTTTCCGACAACGAGGCTTCATCCAGGATTTGTTTAAACCCCTTCATCTTATACTCTAGTCACAACTAGAGCTGCAGCCTGTTTCTGATAAACACATTTTTACTTTTCAAAAAAAGGCGCATCCATGATTTTTACCTCTTTTTTATCCCTTATCCCAATAGGCTGCAGCCAGTTTGATTACACATTCTTTACCTAATCACAATAGGCGCCCCCAGGTTTTCTGATTAACTCATTTATCCTTTTGCCAAAAACCAGAGCGCACCCAGGATTCTGTTTACCATCTCTTATACTCAGTCACAACTGAGCAGCACCAGGGTTTTGATTCACATTCTTAAACTCAGTCCAACCAAGCTGCAGCCATGATTCTGTTTTAACTTCATCTAAAATTAGTCACAACTGAGCCATCCGGTTTTGATTACAATCATCTTAACTTAGTCAAATTTAAAGCGCTTATGATTCTGATTCCCAAAATCATCTTTTATTAGTCAAAACTAGAGCTGCACCATGATTCTTTACATCCATTTTATACTCTAGCACACCTAACTGATCCAGGATTCGATTACACATATCTTAACTCTATTCACAACAGAGCCATCCGGGTTTGATTATACATATTTTTATCTTTGAAAAATTTGAGCTCTTCATTTCTGATTAACATCTTTTTAAATCTTGTCACAACTAGAGCTGCGCCTTTTTTGATTAAACTTCATTTAAATTAGTCCAACTAGGCTGCATCCAGGATTCGATTACACACATCATTACTCTAATCAAAACTAGGCTGCATCCAGGATTCTGTTTAAACTTCGTCTTATAATTAGTCTAAAACCTAAAGCTGCCCCATGATTTTGATTACATACACTTGGACCTGTCCACCCGAGCTGCACCCTTATTCTGATTCACATCATTTTTTACTCTAAACAACTAGAGGCACCCCATGATTCTGATTACCATCATTTTTTAACCAGTCAAATAGAGCTGACCCATGATTCTGATTTAACATCACCTTATACTCTAGTCACAATGGGGCTGCACCCATGATTCTGATTACACATCATTTTATCTCTTACAAAAAGGCTGAACGGATTTGATTAAAAATCATCTTAACTCTAGTACAACTGGGGCAGCATCCGGGGTTTTTGATTACCATATTTTATCCCTTAGTCAAAACCCAAAAGCTGCGCCATTTTTATTTTAATCAATCTCAACTCGTCCAAAAAGAGCAGCACCCGGATTCTGTTACACTCATCTTAACTCTAGCACAACAAAAGCTGCAAAGATTTGATTCAATCATTTATACTCTGTCAAAAACAAAGGGGCTCCCTTTTTTTCTGTTTTAAAATTCTTTTATACTCTAGTAACCCTAGAGCTGCACCCCAGGATTCTGATTACACATCTTTTATATTTAGTCACAAAAAAGGCAGCATCCGTTCTGATTTTACATATTTTACCTAGTCACAACTAATGCTGATCCAGGATTTGATTACAATTTCTTATACTTTTCACAACTAGACTGTTTCCCATGATTCTGTTTTAAAATTTCATCTTTTACTCTATCAAAACAGAGCTGCACCCATGATTCTGTTTTAAACATCATTTATAACTGTCACAACTAGAGCTGCATCCAGGTTTCCCCTGAAACCTATCTTTTACCTAATCAAACTAGAGCTGCATCCAGGATTTGATTCACATATCTTATACTTATCCAATAAGCGCACCATGATTTTGTTACATATTTTTGGGATTTAGTAACACCCAGAGTGCCCCATGATTTTCGATTACACATCTTTTATACTCTAGTCACAACTAAGCCATCCAGGATTTGATTACACATCATCTTATCTTAGTCACACTGGCAGCACCCGGTTTCTGATTACACATCCTTTTATACTCTAGTGACAACAAGGCTGCAGCCTGATTTTACACATCTTTTTATCTCTGTCCAACTAGAGTGCATCCATGATTCGATTACAATCATTTTTAACTCTATCACAACAAAACGACCCATGATTTAAATTTCACATCATCTTATACTCTAGTAACAACCAGAGTTGCATCCAGGATTCTGATTACACATCATCTATTACTCTAATTAAGACTAGAGCTGCACCCGGATTTGTTAACATCATTTTTAAACTCAGTCAAAACAAAAAGCTGACCATGATTTTGATTACTTACTCTTATCTCTAGTACAACTAGGCGCACCATGTTCTGTTACACATCATCTATTTTAGCCCAAAAATAGACAGGCCCAGGATTCGTTTACACATCATCTTTTTCTCTATTCAAAAACTATGCTGACCCGGATTTGTTTTACAAATCACTAATACTCTAGTCACTTCTAGGCTGCAACGGGGCCCCCCTTTACATAAGTCCTTTTTCTCTCACAACGAGGTGCATCCAGGTTCTGATTAACTTCATTTTAATTCTCTTCAAACTAAGCGGGCAGCCTGATTCTGAAAACATCATTTTTTTATAATAAAACTGGCTGATCCTGATTTTACACTATTTTTTCTCTTTCCCAATAAAAAGCTGCGCCTATTTGATTACAACATAAACTTATACTCAAAACACAACTGGCTCACCCAGGATTTTGATTAACACATTTATACTTAGTCACAACCCAGAGCTGCAGCCATGATTTAATTACACATCATCTTATATTTAGTCAAAAATTAAAGCTGCATCCATGATTGATTACAACATTTTATCTCTTCAAACTAGGCAGCATCCTGATTTGATTATACTCATCTTATCTCTATCACAACTAATCGCACCCCAGGATTCTGTTACACCTTCTTATACTCTGCAAAATTGGGCTGATCCATGATTTGATTACACCATCTTTTTAACTCTAGTCAAACTAGAGCTGATCCAGGTTTCGGGATTAACATTCCTTACTCTAGCCAATTTAAGCGCACCCGGTTTTTGATTAAATCATCTTTTCTCAGTAAAGTATAGCTGCTCCGGGTTTGTTTTCAAATCATCTACTACTCTAGTCACCTCTAGAGCTGCAATCGTGGCCTCACCTTTTTAATCATGCCTTTTCTCTTTAAAACTAGAGGCATCCAGGATTTGATTAAACATATCTTTTACAAATAACAACTAACTGCAATTGTGATCTTGCCTTTACATCATGGCCTATTATCTGGTCACACCTAGCGCTGCATTCAGTATTCTGCTCTTTCATCATGTTTCATACTCTGGTCACAACTGAAGCTGAAAACTGGCCTTGCCTTTACTCTTAACCTAGTCCATTCTAAAGCGCACTCTTGCTTTTGTTTTAAAGACCCCACAGGGAAGCTTCAAACCCCCACTGCCTGTTGGGCGTGAGCGGTTCTACAGTTTCAGGCTCCCATTCCAGTTCAGTGTGGGCGTTCAAAAGCTTCGGCCCCATTCCTTTTCAGGTGTGGGTGGTTCTACAGCTTCGGGCTCCACTTCCTTTTTAGGCGGGGCGGGGTTCTTAGTTTTGGGCACAAATTAGAGCTGTTTTTTTTCCCCCTGTGCCTGCCCCCGGCATATCCCCCCTTCCTCCTTCCGCACTCCCTGCACTATCAGCCCCTCCCCCTGGCCGAAATGCCTTTTTTGTCTAGCCCCTTCTCCTTGCTGCACTGCCTGCACTATCAGCCCCTTCCTCCTGTGCCTGCGCTGCCTGCATTTCCCCCCCCCCTCCGGGCCCTGCACTGCCTGCACTGCCAAGCCCACCCTCCTGTCCTGCACTGCCTCATATCCCTCATCTCCTGTCCCTCCCTGCCTGCACTATCAGCCCCCTCCCCGTGCCTGGTGCCTGTTTGTCATCAGCCCCTTCCTCCTGTGCCTGCACTGCCTGCATTGTCATCAGCCCCTTCCTCCTGTGCCTGCACTGCCTGCATTGTCATCAGCCCCTTCCTCCTGTGCCTGCACTGCCTGCACTATCAGCCCCTTCCTCCTGTGCCTGCATCCCTGCACTATCCCCCCTTTCCTCCTTCCCTGCACTGCTGCATATTGCCCCTTCCCTGTCCTGCACTCCCTGCACTATTGCCCCTTTCCCCCTGTGCCTGAAATGCCTGCCTATTGCCCTTCCCTGTGCCGCATGCCTGCATTCTGCCCCTTCCTCCTGTGCCTGCACTGCCGCATTGTTGAATTGTTACAGCCCCAAAATTTTTTCCCGTTTCGCAGTTTTTTTAAAAACTAAAAAAATTTAAAAACCATGATTGTTCAAATTTTAGGCAGGTAAACCTGATGCATCCAAAGTACAAGGAATGAGCGAATTTCCAAATCAGGTTACAGACTATAGTTTGTAACCTGATCCCTCAGAGAGGTGATAGTCTGTAACCTGATCCCTCCATGAGGTGATAGTCTGTAAACTGATACCTCTATGAGGTGATATTCTGTAACGTGATTCCTCCATGAGGTGATAGTCTGTAACCTGATCTCTCAGTGAGTGTGATAGTCTGTTAACTCTGATCTCGCTTCACCTGAGGTGATAGTCTTAACCTGCTCCCTCAGATAGAGGTGATTAGTCTGTAACCTGATCCCTACAGAGTGGTGATAATCTTAACATGATCCCTCAGAGTGGTGTAGTCTGTAATCTCTGATCCTGCACCAGAGGTGATAGTCTGTAACCTGATCCCTCCATGAGGTGATATTCTGTAACGTGATCCCTCAATGAGGTGATACTCTGTAACCTGATCGCTCCAGGAGGTGATAGTCTGTAACCTTATCCGTCAGAGAGGTGATAGTCTGTAACCTGATCCCTCAGAGTTGGTAGATTTAGTCATGTATACCTGATCCCTCAGAGAGGTGATAGTCTGTAACCTGATCTCTCAGAGAGGTGATAATCTGTAACCTGATCCCTCAGAGAGGTGATAGTCTGTAACCTGATCCCTCAGAGAGGTGATAGTCTGTAGTTGGATTACTCCTGGAGGTGATAGTCTGTAACACTGATCCTCAGAGAGGTGCTAATTGTAACCTGATCCACTACATGAGGTGATAGTCGTAACCTGATTCTCTGATGAGGTGATAGTCTGTTACCTGATCCCTCAGAGAGGTGATAGTCTGTAACCTGATCCCTCAGAGAGGTGATAGTCTGTAACCTGATCCGTCAGAGAGGTGATAGTCTGTAACCTGATCCGTCAGAGAGGTGGGACTTAGTCCTGTAACCTGATCCCTCCGCGAGGTGATAGTCTGTTACCTGATCCCTCTGAGAGGTGTTAGTTTGTTAGCTGATCCCTCCCAGAGGTGATAGTCTGTTACCTGATCCCTCAGAGAGGTGATAGTCTGTAATAAACAGTAGATTCCCTCTCCATGGAAGTGATAGTCGGTCTTATCCCTCAGAGAGGTGATAGTCTGTAACCTGATCCCTCCGCGAGGTGATAGTCTGTGACCTGATCCCTCAGAGAGGTGATAGTCTGTAACCTGATCCCTCAGAGAGGTGATAGTTTGAACCTGTCCTCAGAAAGGTGATTAGTCTTTAATACAGTTCCTCCTCAGAGTGGTGTTTAGGTCTGTAACCTGATGCTCAGAGAGGGGTTAGCTAGTCTGTAACCTGATCCCTCAGAGAGGTGATAGTCTGTAACCTGATCCCTCAGAGAGGTGATAGTCTGTAACCTGATCCCTCAGAGAGGTGATAGTCTGTAACCTGATCCCTCTGTAAGGTGATAGTCTGTAACCTGATCCCTCCATGAGGTGATAGTCTGTAACCTGATCCCTCAGAGAGGTGATAGTCTGTAACCTGATCTCTCAGAGAGGTGATAGTCTGTAACCTGATCCCTCAGAGAGGTGATAGTCTGTAACCTGATCCCTCAGAGAGGTGATAGTCTGTAACCTGATCCCTCAGAGAGGTGATAGTCTGTAACCTGATCCCTCCGCGAGGTGATAGTCTGTAACCTGATCCCTCAGAGAGGTGATAGTCTGTAACCTGATCCCTCAGAGAGGTGATAGTCTGTAACCTGATCCCTCAGAGAGGTGATAGTCTGTAACCTGATCCCTCAGAGAGGTGATAGTCTGTAACCTGATCAAACAGAGAGGTGATAGTCTGTAACCTGATCCCTCAGAGAGGTGATAGTCTGTAACCTGATCTCTCAGAGAGGTGATAGTCTGTAACCTGATCCCTCAGAGAGGTGATAGTCTGTAACCTGATCTCTCAGAGAGGTGATAGTCTGTAACCTGATCAGTCGAGGGTGATAGTCTGTAACTTGAACCCACAGGAGAGGTGATAGGTCTGTAACTGATCCGTCAGAGAGGTGATAGTCTGTAACCTGAATCCCTCAGGAGAGTGATAAGTCTGTAACCCTGAACCCGTCAGGAGGTGATAGTCTGTAACCTGATCCCTCAGAGAGGTGATAGTCTGTAACCTGATCCCTCAGAGAGGTGATAGTCTGTGACCTTATCCCTCAGAGAGGTGATAGTCTGTAACCTGATCCGTCAGAGAGGTGATAGTCTGTAACCTGATCCCTCAGAGAGGTGATAGTCTGTAACCTGATCCCTCAGAGAGGTGATAGTCTGTAACCTGATACGTCAGAGAGGTGATAGTCTGTAACCTGATCCCTCAGAGAGGTGATAGTTGTACCTGAAGCCTCAGAGAGGTGATAGTCTGTAACTTGATCCCTCCAGAGAGGGTGTTAGTCTGTAAACTGATCCTCAGAGGGTTCTAGGGTCTTGTAAACCTGATCCCTCAGAGAGGTGATAGTCTGTAACCTGATCCCTCAGAGAGGTGATAGTCTGTAACCTGATCCCTCAGAGAGGTGATAGTCTGTAACCTGATCCCTCAGAGAGGTGATAGTCTGTAACCTGATCCCTCAGAGAGGTGATAGTCTGTAACCTGATCCCTCAGAGAGGTGATAGTCTTGTCAATAATAATCAAACTCTTATACTATATACCCATAAATCTAGTATACTAATACATGAATCCTCTCTTATAATACATTACCCATCACTATCTCTTATTCCTACATACCCAAAATCTTACACTATATACCATTAACTCTTTATCAATAATCATCAAACCCATCTTATATAATACCATTAACTCTCTTATCACTAATACCCATCACATCTTATCATATATACTATCATATTTTATCTAAACAAACTTCAACTTAAAAAACCAATTTTATCTAATCATTAACAAACTCAATCCCTTATCATATAACTTACTTCTAAAAACCCTTCCAACACAACAAAACTACAAAATTTCCAAAAACTCTTTTTCCCAAATATCTTCAAGAATTTATAATATATAATTCCCAAAATAAATACCCAACAATCTTCTCCCCATACCTATTCTCCTTCATCTCATCCCCACCCCCCTTCTTCTCCTCTTCCAATTTACATCAACCAATTATATTTCTTCCCCTTATATTTTTTTAACACATTTCCAACCCTCCCTTTCTTTTTCTCACTACCCTCATAATAACAAATCCCCCAACCTCTATCCCCATTACACTTATATAAACCCAACTCATCACACCATCCACACTATCACATATATCACTAACAAACTCAAATCAAATACACTATTTAACTTACTCATTCTAATTATCCATTTCACTACAAACACATTTTTTTTTTTTTTTTATTACACACTAATCCTCTATATTAAACACATTTATACTATTTAAAACTTTCAACTAATAAACAATTTCTCTACTTTAATTTCATAATAACACAATTTATTATTTAAAACTTCAACTACTAAAATTTTCTTCTCTTAAACTTAAACTAATTCATTTCTCTATTTAAATTCAATAATAAACAAGTTCTATATTTAAACTTCAATTAATTCAACAATTTTTCTATTTGATACTTAAACTTCATAATAAAAAATTTCCTATTTAACAATTCAACTATAACAATTTCTTCTTAAAATTCAACTACATACACAATTTTATCTACTTAAAACTTCAATAATACAAATTTATCTCACTTAACAATTCACACTAATACAAATTATCCCTATTTCACACTTCACTAGAATACACATTTTTACTTTAAATTCTATTACATAATTTTTATTTAAACTTCAAACTAAATACAAATTTTTTATTTTACACACTTACTAAAACATATTTATCCCCTTCTTTACCACACTTCAAACTACATGACAAAATTTCTCCTACTTACACACTTCAACTAAAACACAATTCATTCTATTTAAACTTCCACTATAAAAATTTCTCTACTTAATCTTAACGAATACAATTATCCTATTTAAACTTCAACTAATAACATAATTTTTTACTAAATTACACACTTCAACTACCATCACAATTTTCTTACTTTCAATTTCAACTACATAAAATTTATCCTCTCATTACACACTTCAACTATATACACAATTCATCCTATTTAAACTCATTATAACAATTTATCTACTATCTACTTAAACTTCAATAATCCAAATTTTTATACTTAAATTCAACTAATTCAATTCATTATTTAACTTCAACTTTAGCTATAAAATTTCCTTATTAACTTAATAATACAAATTTATATCTCTTACAAATTCAACTAACATACAATATTTCTATATTTTAACTTAACTACATACAATATTCTCTAATTACAACTTCAACTAATACACAATGTTTCTATTTAAATTCAACTAAATAATTTCTCTACTTAAACTTCTCAACTAATAAACAATTTTTATTATCATCTAAACTTCAACTAATACAAATTTTTTCTCATTTAAACTTACAATAATAAAAAATTTTCTACTTACGAACTTCAACTAAATACACATTTTTCTATCTTACAATTCAAATAATACAAATTTTTCTATTTAAACTTAAACTAATACACAATTTTCTCACCTACTTAAACTTCAACATAATAACAATTTATCTTATTAACACTTCAACTAAATATACAATTTATCTCTTTCAATTCAATACATACACATTTATCTTTAAATTCAATAATACACAATTCATCTATTTTAACATCAATAACTAATACACAATTTTATCTATTACAACTTCAACTAATCACAATTATCTATTTAAATTACTAAATAAACATTTATTACTTAAACTTAACTACCATTACACTATTTCTCTCAATTACCAACTTTCAATAATACACAATTTTTTCTTTTAAATTCAATAATAAAATTTATCTCTTTACAACTTAAAATAATACACAAATTTCTCCTCTTAACACTTCAACTAATACACAATTTTTTTTTAACTTAACTAATACACAATTTTCTTTTACACTTCAACTTAATACAAATTTCCCCTCTTCACACTTAACTAATACACATTATATCACTAAAATTAACTAATTATACAATTTTCTCCCTATTTCAACTTCAAATAATAAAATTTCTTTATTAAAATTCACCTAATACAAAATTTATCTATTTCAACTTCAATTAATACAAATTTTATCTACTTCAACTTCAATAATAACCATTTCTCTATTAAACTTCAAAAAATTACCAATTTCTTATTTAAATTCAACTAATACAGCAATTCTCTTATTAACAAAATTAAAATACAACAATTTCTCTATTTAACACTTCAATACCATAAATTTTATTACTTATTTAACTACTAACAATTTCTCTATTTAAATTCAAAAAATAACAATTTTTCATTCTTACAACTTTCAATACTAACTAATTTTCTCATATTAAAACTTAAATAAATACACATTTCTCTTCTTAACACTTCAATTAATAAAAATCTCTAATTAATATTCAAATAATACAATTTCTCATTTTACAATCTCTAACTAATACACAAGTTTCTTACTTAAATTCAACTAATACACAATTTTTCTACTAAATCAACTAAAATACACAATTTATCTTATTTTAAATCTCAACTTCCAATAACTTTATCCTATTTTACAACTTCAAATACATAACAATTTATCCTCATTTAACCTACTTCAATTATACAAATTTCTCTATTTAAACTTCATAATAAACAATTTTACATATTTTAACTTCACATACTAATACACAATTTACCCTATTTTCCACAGATTCAATACCATACCAATTCATCTATTTACAACTTAATAATACAAATTTCTCCTCATTTACAAATTCATATTTTTACAAAATTTCTCATATATAACACTTCATACATTACACAATTTATAATATTAAACTTCAATCATACAATTTCACCTACTTACAAACTTCAACTACATACAATTTATCTACTTAACAACTTAAATAATTCACTATTTCTCCTATCTTACACCATTCAACATATAATAAAAAATTTATCTATTTACAAATTAAACTAATACACAAATTATCATATTTAACCACTTTCAATAATAACAATTCTCTATCTACAATTCTACATAATCAAAATTTATTACTTAAATTCAACTAATACAAATTTTTTATCATTAAAATTAAACATAATCAGATTCTCCTACTTACACACTTCAATTCAATAAAACAATTCTTAAATTACACATTAATTACATAAAAATTTCTCTTAACATTAATCTAATACACAATTTCCATACCTACAACTTAAATCTACAATAACAATTTTATACTTAATATTTCAACTACTATACAAAAATTTCTTAATAAACTTCAACTAATACAAATTTTTTCTTACACACTCAAATCACATTACATTTCTCCTACCTAAACTTCAAATAATTCAAATTTTCTATTTAACAATTCAATAATAAAATTATTCTATTTAAACTTCAACTAATACACATATTCCTTCCTCTATTAAAACTTCAACTATAACAATTCTCCTATTAACACTACTAATACACTAATTTTATCTATTTAAATTCAATAATAAACAATTTATCTATTCAACTTCATAAACATACACTATTTATCTTATTAAACTTCACTACATACAATTTTATCTATTTAAAATTCACTAATACAAATTTCTCTATTTAAAATTCAACCTATACACATTTTATTATTTAAACTTAACTAATACACAATTTATTATTTAAACTTAACTAATAACAATTTATCCTACTACATCTTCTACTAATAATACAATTTCATATACTTTTTTTTTTTTTTAACACTTCAACTAATACACAATTTTTCCTATTTAACACTTCAACTACTCACAAAATTTATTCCATATTAACAAACTTCAACTTAATACCAAATTTATCTACTTAAACTCAAATAAACACAATTTTCTTTTAATACTTTCAACTAAATACACAATTTCTATATTAACAATTAAATACCCTCACAAAATTTTTTTCATTTGAACTTCACTAACACACAATTTCTCTATTTAACTTCAACTAATAACACAATTATATATTTAAAATTCAACATAATACAATTCATCTATTAACATTTAAATAATAACAATTTCTCTACTTAAACTTAATACATACAATAAAAATTTCCTTTACTTACAACTTCAACTAATACAAATTTCATCCTACTTACACAATTCAAATAATCAATTATCCATTCATTACACTTAAAATATACCAATTCATTCTATTAAATTCTTACTCAATAACAATTTTTCTACTTAAACTTAAACTAATAACATTTCTCTACTTAAACTTCAATAATACAAATTTATCACTATTTAATATTCAATAATAATAAATTTATCCCTCACTTAAACCTTCAATACATACACAATTTCTCTTCTTACAACGTTCAACATTATAATAAATTTATATCTCTTACAATTCTCAACTATAAAATTTCTATTCTTTAACACTTCAATAATAACAATTTATTATTTAAACTTCAACTACTTACACAATTCTCTATTTTACAACTTAAACTAATACACAATTTAACTCTTCTTAAACTTAACTAACTACACAATTTTCTAATTAAACTTCAACTAATAAACAATTCATCTACTTAAACTTAACTAATCAAATTTCTTCTATTAAAATTCAACTAATAAACAATTTCTCTAATCTTAAATTCAACTAATACACAATTATCTCATTTAAATTCAACTAATAACAATTTATCTATTTAACAACTTCAACTACATACACAATTTCTCTTTTTAAACTAACTAATACACATTTATTAATTACACTTCAAACTAATATCAAACTTTATCTCACTTATAAATTCAACAATACACAATTCAATCATCAATTTAAACTTCAGAATAATACACATTTATCTCCCTTCTTAAACTTAATAATAACAATTTTTCTACTTTCACTTCAAATAATACTCAATTTCTCTTTTAACAATTCACTACTTACAAATTATATACTTAACTTCAAACTACATAAAACAATTATCTCCACTTACTCACTTAAACTAATACCCAATTATCTATTTAAACTTCAACTAATCAAAAATTTATCCTATTTAACACTTTCAATACATTCAAAATTTTTCCTAATTAAAATTCAAACTATCACACATTTCCTATTTTTAAACTTAATAATAAACAATTTATCTTCAATTTACAATTAATACATAAAACTTCTCATATTAAACTTCACAAATACACAATTTTCTACTACAAACTTAAACTACATACAAATTTCTCTTCTTAATAATCAACTACATAACAATTTTCTAACTTAAAAACTTCTTCTATACTTCATATTTTTATCTTTAACAACTTACTCATAAACAATTTTAATCTTTACAACTTCAAAGTAATAAAAAATGTTCATCATCATTTATAAATCAATTACTACATACAAATTTTATCTTACTTAATATTCAACTAAATTAAACAATTTATCCTTGTAAACTTCAACTAATACACAATTTATATATTAACACCTTCAAATACATAAAAATTTATATACTAATTAAACTAACATACACAATTTATCTATTTAAACTTCAACTTACATACACAATTTCTCTCATTTAAACTTAACTAATACATATATATTATTTAAACTTACATACTAATACAAATTCTATCTATTTAAATATACTAAATAAACAATTTTTCTTTTTAAACTACAAATAATAAAATTTCTATTTAACACTCAACTAATACAACCATTTAATATATTTAACTTCTACTAATAAAATTTATCTATTTTAACTATTACTAACTATATACACAATTTTATTCCTCACTTAAAATTCAAATACCAATCTTCACTTTTTATACTTCTAATAATACACTTCATCCCTCAACTTAACACTGAATTTTTACAAATTTCTATACTTAACATTCCAATAATTACAAAATTTCTCTCTTTAACATTAACTTAATAATGTCATTCATCCTCACTTAAATATTCAATCTAATACACAAATTTATCTCTAGTAACTCGTCAACTTATTACTAATTCAAGTTATTTAAACGGTCTACTAATAATAAATTTATCTCATTAATCTCTTCAACATAGAATAAAAATTTCTCCTCACTAAAATTAAAATAATAACAATTTATCCTTTTTAATATTCAAACTCGAAATAACATTTAACCTATTTTAACTTTCAACTACAGATACACAATTTATATATTTAATAAGTCACTATTCTCAATTTACTATTTACATACTTAAATACATACACACATTTATATATTTAAACTTCTACTACCTACACAATTTTTCTAATTACCAAATTATTAATATAAACTATTCATCTTTTAACATAATTCAATCTACCCACTACACAATTTTTTATTTAACACTTCAATACCATAACACAATTTTTCTTACTTACAATTCAACTACATAAATACATTTCTCTATTATCACTTTCAAATACATAATGTCATTCATCCCTTCTTAAACTTAAACTAATACACAATTTCTCTACTTAAATTTACTAAATACAAATTCTTTTTTACAAAATTCAATGTCAGAACAATTTATCATTCTTACACTTCCAACTAATACAAAATTTTCTTTTTCTATATTCAACTTAATAACAAATTCTTCCTCATTTACAACTCATAATAATAACAACATTCTCTATTATACACTTCAACTTACTTCTATTAAAATTTTTCTTTTTAATATTAAATAATACATAATTTATCTTTCTTAACAATTCACTACAGAAACATTTATCTATTTAACCCTTCATACTACATAAAAATTTTTATACTATTTACAATTCAACGTATATACACAATTATATCTACTCTTATAATTCAATAATAATCATTTATCTATTTAAACTTCAAATACTATTCAATATTTATATATCTTAAACTTCAATAATACACAATTTTTTCTATTTTGAACATTAAATAATACAAATTTTTCCTACTATCACTTCTACTACATCAATTTTCTCATGTAAACTTAAATAAATATAACAATTTCTTATTTATTTATACACACTTCAATTTTACACTATTTATCTACTAACACTTAAAACGATAAACAATTTTTTCTATTTTTTTTATAACTTATACTTATCACAAATCTGTCATCTTAGCGTATTCACTTCAAAGATGAATAAAATTTATCTATTTGGAAAATTAAACTACTTCAAATTTCAATTATAGTACAACTTAAAACTAATACAATTTTCTATTTAAATTCAATAATAACAATTAATATATTTTACTCTTCACTAATATAATTTATCTAGTAAATATGCATAATAATAAATTTTCATATTTTACAACTTAATATAAACTATTTATCGCTATTTAACTTTACTACAAAATAATTTATCTTTTTAAACTTAACTAAATACACATTTATCTTACTTAAAATATATTAATCTCAAATTTTCTTTTTTACATTTTCAACTTTGTAATTTGTTGACTTGTAAACTTCAAATACTATCATTTATTTCATGAAAATTTCAATAAGTCTAAATTTGATATTTGTAACATTCAAATTTCAATATTGAGATGCATTTTACAACTTCAATACAAAAATTTGTGCGCCGGATTTAACTCTATATTAAGAATAATTTATAATTAAAATTAAACTATATAAAATTTATACAGGATTTATACTCAAATTATTAAAATGTTATTGAAGTAACAGTAATACTAGACATTTTTTTAAAAATATAAAATATTTATATGAAATAATTCAAATATTATCTAGTTATACTTCTTGTCATTGTAATTACCATATCTAGTACCTCAAGTAATAACGTTAAAGACCTTTACAATTTATCATTCTTGACGGGCAATATATTAACTAGTTATCTTCTTAAAATATACGACATAACAATTAGCGATCTAGGTATTCGAATAGTCTTACTATTTGGGAGTTGTTGATTAGTGTGATCTACTTACTCAAGTGATGTAGTCTAAGTATTAAATCGTTTAACATTTTTTATTAAATATTCACTATAAAAATGATCAATGTATTATATATTTTATACATACAAAGTTTGTTCTATTTAACACTTTTAATACTAAACTTTTAATCTTCGTAAATTCTATACATACACAAGGTCTTGCATGTACAATGCTTGAAGAAAATGGTATTATGTTATTTTAAATATATAAATAAACTATTGACTATTTACACAGGGTACATACTAATACAATTGTTTGTTGGAATATTAAAATTTAGAAAAATGGTTACTATTTACTTACTTCATAGAATAAACAATTTTTATGACTTAATATTATACATAAAAATTTATCTTGCTTTAAATTTCACTTAGTATCAATTTATCTATTGATCTAAATAATTATATATTTTTTTCTTAATCTTCTATACTAAAATTCATCTCTCTTAAACTACTAATAATATATGTATTAGTTTCTAATTCAACTTAGAAAATCATCTATTTAAACTTATAATACATAAAAATTTGATTATCAATTCATTAATTAGTGGTCATGCTTATATAGTCATACGACCTAACAATGTCTCCTTATTAAAGTAACTAATTAATTTTTCTTCGTGAAACTTTATATATATGACACATTTTATTTTTTAAACTTCAAATAATACACATTTAATTTACTTAACATTCAACTAATTAATAAATTTATTATTTAATTTCAAATATACACAATTTTTTTACAAATTCAACTACTTATATTTATCTATTAATTTAAATACATTACAAATTTTATTTAAATTAACTAATACAATTTATTATTTAAATTAAATAATACACATTTCTTTACTTTACAAAAATTAACTAATAAAAATTATTTTTTAACTTAATAATTATACTATTTATATATGTAAATGCAAATATAAAAATTTATCTACTTAAATTCAAACTAATAAAATTATCTATTTAACAAAAAAAACAAATAATATAATCTCTCTAAATCTATCAATCGGAAACTTTCACACATTCTATACACTACAATCTCTATTTCCCAACTTCCACCAACTCTCCTTCCACAACTTAAATCTATCATACAACTACCACTTCTTTTATAAACCTTCAACCATGCTATAACACACTTCACCAATATCCATTACAACTTTCAACTTTATATAAATTCAAATTATTTCACTATAACAATTCAACTCTTAACTATCCAATAATCACAAATCTAATTGCCAAACCTTAACAAATCTCACTTTACTAAATGAAAAACATATAACTATTGAATTTTCAAATATACATAATTACACTTACTAATCTACTATAAAAACTTCACAACTTTCTTAACATTACAAATTTATAACAACTTTACAACTCTTCTTTTACAAATTCAACTATTAATATACCAAACTTAAACTTCATATCCACTACTTCACAATCTCTATAAACATTCCACTATAACTATAACTACATACCTCCTATACAAAAATTACAAAACTCTCTTAACAAAACCATTAAAATCTTTTTCATACAAAAAACATACCAATTATCAAACTTTAAACTTCATATACAACTTCACAATTCATATACAAATTACAAATCTCTATACACTTCAAACTATCATATCCAACTTCACAATCTATATCAACTTCAACCTCTTACACTTAAATAACTAAGTACAACTTCACCAACTTCACTATCACATTAAACTCTACTATTCAATACAATCTCTATACAACTTATCCAACTTATATAAACCAAACCTCAAACACAAAACACAAAAACCACCCCCCACCCCCCAAACAAAACACAAAACCACCGCTACACCCCCCTTCATTACGGGCCTTTATTACGACTTAGTGCACCAATATAGGGAGCTAATTAAGACTTGCTGACAATATAGGACTTTTAGAAGACTCAGTGTCAATAATACAGGACAATCTTAGGAGACAGATCAAATATAAGGATAATTAGGACGCCTCGTGACCAACTATAGAGGGATAAATCAGCGGACTGTGCTATTAAGGAATAATCACTAGAGACTGCTGTCCTACTAAGGATAATTAGAGGACAGTGTCCATTATAAGGAACTCTCTAGAGAATTGCTCCAACCTACAGGACTAACAAGCGACAGTGCCAATTTACGTGATAATCTAGGAAGCTGTAATTAAGGAGCTAATCGAGATAGTGCATAATATCAGATATTTAGAGAAAGCTGAAAATATTAAAGGCTATATAGATACTCGGTGAATTATACAGGATATCTAGGACAGTGTATAAAAGGATAATTAGAGACAGTAGACCATATCGAGGACTACACTAGACCAGTGACAATTAAGGAACTATATAGAACAAGCTGCTTTAAATCCAGGCCTTATAAGTATCGAGAGAATACAGGACCCTAATCCTAGGATAGTGCACCAATTTAAGGGGTAATAGAGAGGAGTTGTCAACTCACACGGCCTACCAAACGGTCTGTGAATTACGGAATCATTAGAGGCTCGCATGTCCAATCTAAGGACTAATAGAGACCAGCTGTCAATCATACAGGATATCTAGAGGACAGTGCTCATACGTAAAGGATAATCTACGAGTATCGTGCCATTTCAGGATAATCCTAGAGACGCTGTATATAAGAGATAATTTCCTAGCGGCCTCGCTGACAATAATCGAGGCTAATTCGCGACGAGCAATATAATGGATAATCTAGAGAACTGAGCATCCAGGCTATTTAGGTGAAGTTCAATATTCGGAAATCTAGGGCGAAGTGACAATCTAAGCTACTCTAGGCGACTTCGTGCACCTAATATTGGGACCTATTCTAGAGGACAGCTGACACACTAGGAGTAATTAGAAGCGTGCTTATTTAAGGATAAATTAGAGAAGACTGCCTCAAAAGTAATTAGCGCACGTGACATAAATTGCTCATCTAGGGACTCGAGTCAACCACTAAAAGGATAGTCTAGGACCAGCTGTCAATAGATAAGGACTATCTAGGAGACGAGTGCCTCATATTAAGAATCACTCACGCTGACACGCTGTACAATATAAGGACAACCCGAGACGAGCTCTGATCCAATAAGGATCAACTAGAGATCGCGCCCACTTTCAGGATCTAAGCTGCACGTGAACTTTACGGACTCTCGAGACCTTTGCCACAATGTAGGGACTAATCCCAAAGAGATGCTGCAAATCAGGATATTTAGAGACAGTGACACCAAATACAGACTAAAATATCAGACAGCTGTACCATATAAAGGATAATAACGACCCGCTGCATTAACAGGCATTTCTTCTAGCGGAGCTGAAATTAAGACTAATCTAAGACAGCTGATACTATAAATGACTATAGGAGATAGTGTCTCAATCTACCGGATCTAATGAGTATCGAGCAACAGGATACTTATGAGCCAGAGAATCAAATCTAGGCACTAATTTCGGGACACTCGCTTTCACATTATTCAGGATAATCTAGTGACCTAGCTGCATCCAATATAGGAAAAATCTAGAGTTCCTCGTGTCAAATTAAGGACTAATTAGAGATAGTGGTCACTCTACAGGATAATCTAGAGGACCTGTGCACATCACCGGTAAGACTAGGCAGGGATCAATTACAGGATTATCCTAGAGACTGCAGACATTAAGGATCCTTTCGAGACGTGCACCCATCTACAGGCATTAGAGACGCTGAAAAATACAGGAAATCACTAGACTTTGCATCCCTATAGGATAATCTCGAGACGTGACAAATGAATACGGGCAAAACATTATAGAACAGTGCAGCCAATATCGGATAATTAGAGAAAGTGCGCACTCTAAGGATAATCTAGAGACAGTGTCCCAAAATTAAGGGATAATCCTACGAGGACCACGCTCGCACCTATTACCGGGATAATGGAGATAGATGCAAATTATAAGGATAATTAGAGACCCAGCTGCACATAAAGGACTTAATTAGAGTCTCCGCTGCCAATATCAGACTATTTAGAGGACTAGTGCACAATATATGGACAATTTAGAGGAAGCTGAATAAGAGGATACTTAGAGACCAGAAGTCCCAATAAGGCTAATTAGGATACGTGAAAATATACAGGATAACTAGAGTACTAGCTGCTATTACAGGGGACTAATTAGAGATGGAGTATCCAATATAAGACTAATTCGAGCTAGCTGACCAATATTATGCACTAATTAGAGAGAGTGTCCCAAATCTAAGGATAATTCGAGTGTGCTCCACTAAGGATACTCTCGAGAAGCAGCCCAATTAACCAGGCCGATCAAATAGAGAATATGTGATATCAGGATACCTAACGGGCCGCAGCAACTAATAGCATCCAACTAGGACGAGCCAATTTAAGGATACTTTAGAGGGACAAGCTGCATCCAATATACGGTATTAGCGACTTAGTGCAATATACAGAATATTCTAGAGATGTTGCTCTATTAAGGAGTATTCTCTCGGATAGAGCCTACAAATCTAAGGATAAAAATAGAGCCCAGCTGTCTCACTATACAGGATCTAATCTAGAGCTAGCTGATCAATATTAAGGACTACTCTATAGTCCGTGCACCAAGAAAAGGAACTCTAGAGACTAGCAGCACCAAATAAGGCTAATTCGAGAAGAGCATCATATACATGGGTATTAATTCTCGGCGGACCAGCTGCACATTTATTAATGACTTCTCCTCGAGATCGCAGACTCCCACTATACGGACTTATCTGCGATCTCTGTCTCCTATACAGGATAATCTAGAGACTAGTTAATATAGGACTAATTAGAGATAGCTGTCCCTTATCAGGAATTAGAGAATAGTGCAACTCAAAATCAGGACTAAACTGAGCTAGCTGACAATATACAAGACTAATAATAGAGCAAGAGCTTATAAAGGATAAACTTAGTTGAGAGTACCATCTCAGGGCTCCTTGAGATGCTGCTCTCACTATAAGGATAATCGAGAGCTGCTGTCTCCAAATATAAAGGGGCTACTTCGCGACAGATTGAATATACAGGATAATCTAGGATCTAGTGCACAAATATAAGGTTAATTCTACAGGACGCAGATGCACTCCCAAATCACGGATAATTAGCGCTAGTCGTTTATACAGGAATACTCTAGAGTATTAGTGCACCAAATACGGACTATTAGAGACCCGCTGCATCATATACAGGACTAATTAGGGGACGCTGCATCAATATAAAGGTATAATCTAGAGATAGCCTTGCATTCAAATATAAGGATACTCTTGAGCTGTGCTCCACTATACAGGATAATCTAGAGACAGTGCTAATTATAAGGCGACTACATTAGATACCTCGCTGCATCATATTAAGGCCTAATCTAGAGCACCAGCCTGAATCCCAATTCTAAGATTAACCTAGACGACCTGCTGTCAATATATAGGACTAATTGAGGGAAGGTGATATAAGACTATTAGAGGACTAGTGTCTCACTATAAGGAAAATCAGAATAATGACAAGCTGCACGAATATATAGGACTAATTGAGATAGTTGAAATCTCAGGTATAGTTAGCGACTCCGATGAATAATTGGACTCATCTAGAGACAGTGCCCTCCAAATAAGGTCTAATTCAGAGACTAGTGCTCCACAATACGGATAATTAGGACCTAGTGCTAATATACGGCTAATTTAGAGACAGCTGCCCTATACCGGATAATCTAGAAGACCAGTGCACAATATAAGGATAATCCTCGGGACAGGTAACCAAACAACGGATGAATTATGCGACAGTGCAAAATATCAGGGATAAACCTAGCGAACTCGCTGCACCTCTAAGGAAAATTAGGACAAGAGACTCTAGGATTAATTAGAGATCCGTGCGACATATAAGGCTAATTAGAGGAAGTGCCCAATATGGTAAATTCGAGCCAGTGCTGTCATAATAAGATAATCTAGACGAAGCATCACCAGTTTCAGGACTACTCCTAGAGACAGTGCTACATATACAAGGGACTAATCTAGAGATAGTGCTGCCAATATACGGGACTAATTTCTAGAGACCTGGTTTCACTATCCTACATAAATAGAGACTCGTAGCTAATATACAGGTAATCTAGAGACTGCTTCTTCATATATCCAGGACTACATTAGAGATAGTGTTCATATTACCTCAGGACACAACATTAGAGCTAGTTTATATAAGGACTAATCTACGAGATAGAGCTCCCAATATAAAGGATCTAATCTAGAGACTCGTGCATCAAATATAACAGGATAATCTAGAGTACTAGTGCACTCGTCCTATAGGACTAATTCCTAGAGATGCTGACCAATATAAGGACTGATCGAGAGACCGTGTCAATATACAGGACTAATTAGAGACAGAGCAACAATATACAGGCTAATCAGCGGACGCTGACCATCAAGGCAACGTAGAGACCTATGCAACCATATCTATTGGAAATCTAGCGATAGAGCAAATCATAAGGATACTACAAGCGGAAAGCTTTCACAATTCTGGGAATAATCTCGAGACTCGCTACACCCAATATACAGGAATAATTCGCGACAGTGCACCCCCATATACAGGAAACCATAGCAGACACGAGTACCCCCTTCAGGTGCAAAATCTCGAGAGTGCTATCTATACGGGACTAATCTAGGAGACAGTGCACATTTAAGGACTAAATCAAAGAGACCGCTGCTCAATATAAGGCTAATCATAGAGTCTAGTGTCAGCTTTAGGACGAATCTCGTGACCGCTGCACCAATACAGGTAAAATTCTATGAAGAGCCCCACTATCTAAGGATACATAGTGAGACTAGTGCCACACATACCGATCATAATCTATGAGGCCATGTGCCAAATATACAGGCCTAATCTAGAGACCTAGACGCTCCAAATCTAGGACAACATTAGAGCTCGATGTAAAATACGTGTAAATAATGTGCAAGAATCCAAATCATTATCACATCTCAGCGACCGAGCTAATATCATGACAAACCATCTAGCGACTCAGCATAAGCCCGGCTATAAGCGAGTATCCAAAAAACCGGATAATATATATGAAAGTGTCACCCAATATAAGGGATAATCCTCGAGACTAAGCTGCACATATACAGGATCATCATAGAGGATGAGTCTATATAGACTATTAGAGGAGCAGCATGTCCATTTTCAGGAGAATTAGATGGGACCAGCTGCACCAACTATAAAGGACTATCTAGGACCTAGCTGTACATATACAGGACTAATTAGATGATAGCTGTCAACTATACTAGGATTAATTCGCGGCAGAGCTCAATATACGGATATTAGAGAATGCTGTATCCACAACAAAAAAATCAGGATAATTAGGAGGCGTGTCCGCACAGGAACTCATAGCAGAATCGTGACAATTTTACAGGCCTAATTAGGACTGTTCGCTAATATCAGGCTACTTAGTGCTCGCTGTTCTAACTAGGACTATTAGTGCTGTGTCCCATAATAGAGATATCTAGAAGACTTCGTTGCTCCAAATATAAAGGTAATTCTAGAGACCGTGCCCCAATATAAAGGCTAATCTTGAGGATACGTGTCCCTATTACAGACTAATTAGAGAACTAGTGTACCAATATTACAGGATAATAGAGATAAGTGCACACTATAAGGCAACTATAGAAGAAGTGACCCAAAATCTCAGGATATTTGGGATATGTGCACAAACTTCAGGATTATCTAGAGACCGTGATCATTATATAGCGCCTAATCCCTAGAGACCTAGTGCACAATATTAACGGATCAATTAGGACGATGCACAATTTACAGGACTAATATAGAGAAAGCTGAACACATTAAGGATATCTAGAGATTCGTGCTCCTATATGGGAAATTAGCGACAGATGTAATATAAGGACTAACTAGAGAAGTAGCATAAAACTAGGATATTGGAGACCTAGGTCCAATCAGGACTCATAGAGATCAGCTGCATATAATGACTAATTAGCGGGACCAGTGCCCATATTAAGGCTACCTCTGGACGCTAGTGCTCAATTAAGGACTAACTAGGACTATGATGAAACATATAAGGACTCATACTAGAGACTAGTGCATACACTAAGGACTCGTATTAGAGACCAGCTGTACAAAATAAGGCTAAATCTGTGGATCGCTGCACCCAATTACAGGACTAATCGTAGAGGCTGTGTTCCAATTACGGAAAAGCTTAGTGCGCCAGAGCATCAATCTAGGATAATATGAGTACAAGCAGTCCACCAAATACAGGTGATAAATAGAGACTAGTGCACAATATACAGGATAAATGCTGAGACTCAGTGATCCTAATATAAGGACTAATCTTGAGTCTATGACCAAACTACAGGATAATCAGCGTGCTGCTCCATATACCGGCTCCACTCCTACGAGCTAGTACCATATATAGGATTCATCTAGCGAAGGCTGATAATTATACGGATAATCTAGAGCAGTGACTATTAAGGATAAACCTGGACCAGTGCCATCAATACAGGACGAATCTAGAGACTAGTGTCCATATCGGACAAATTAGAGACCTCGTGTCCCAATTAAGGGCTCAATAATAGTGGAATTGTAATATCAGGGATAATATAGAGACAGCTGCACATTGAAGGACTAATCAGAGCCCTAGATGTCCAATAACGGATAATTTAGAGAAGCTGCGACCCATATATAGAGACTATAAGAGACTAGTGCCAATATACAGAAAACTTCGTCCATGCTGCCACCAATATAATACGGATACACTCTAGAGGACTTAGTGCTCACTTATACAGGACCTAATACTAGAGCCAGCTGTTCTCATTTAAGGCACTAATTGAGACTAGGGTCAATATAAGGCTAATCAGTGACAGTGCTCCCCCCTAACCAGGACTAATTTAGGACAGTGCTCACACATATAGGACTAATCTAGCGGACCTCCGTGCTCACTATACGGACTATCTAGGATGAAGTGCCCTCATCTAAGACAAATCAAGTGAGCTAGCTGGCTCCAATATACAGGGATACATTAGCGGCAGTGCAAAATAAAACAGGTCCAAATGTGCAGATCTATATTGCACGCCTCCCCCTCATATTAGAGATCAGTGGTTCCAATCTGTACAGAGCTTCAATTACTGAAACCATTCGAAGCTTGAAAAGCCGGAAATGCTGATAGGAATCTGAATGAGTATATGTGACGTCACTTATATGGGCCAGTAATATTAGGTTTGTATTATACAAGAGGATTCTGTGATCTCTTATATTTTGAAATGTAAGGAGACCCCTCGGTGTGAGTGATCTGTGGCTGCTGTTCTGTGTAATTCCATAGGAACCCGCACTAGTTCTCTCGCTCCATTGGGGAAATATCCGATTATCATTGTCATCGCTCTGTATTAGTATTCCTCTCATCCATTACTCTCTATTTATACCATTATTCCTAATAGGAGATTTACAACGAAAATTTCTGAAGCAGGAAATACGGTTTATCAAATTACCCGCGCGGTGAAAATTGGCAGGTGAAATATTAGATGAAATGAAATAAGGTGGCTAATAAAGAGCCGGGTTGGGGTTAGGAGCAATGACGAAGAGGCAGGAGTAGGAGGTCATGGGAAGAGAGCCACCCCACCAGGCAAGGTTGATCTAAGGGGATGTAGGCGCACCGAGGATAGGTTACAACTATACTTCGGAGGGAATAGGTTAGCTAGGATATATTCTGAGGGAACAGGTTACAGAATACTCCTTGGAGGATCGGTTTTCGACTATCACTATTGAGGGTACCGGTTACACATATTATCTTGGAAGGATAAGGGGTACAGATATCCCTCTCTGACGTATAGTGTTACAGACTATCACTCTTGAGGATATGTTAAGACTATCCTTGAGAGATCAAGTTAAAAATCCTTGAGGATCAGGTTACAAGAATCTCACTTCTGAGGACAGGGTTAAGGATATTCATCCCGCTGGATAGTTACAGATAAATTTGAGGGATCAGGTTAAGAAATATCATTGAGAGATCAAGGTTCACACCAGATATATCTGTTGAGTGATCAGGTTACGATCTAACTCACTCTGAGAGATAGGATTAAGATACTACCTTCTGAGAGTTTGTACAAGAATATCATTCTGAGGTCATTGTACAGACTATTAACCTCTGGAGGTATCAATTACCAGATTCAATTCATGGAGAGATAGGTTACAGATCGATACTTTTGAGGGGATATGGATCCAGACCTAAAACTCTTGAAGGATCAGGGTTCAGACTATACCTCTATGCAAGGTCATCAGGTTTAAGTATATTCACCCTTCTCACGCGGATAGGTTACAGGAATCTTTATGAGGGATTCGTGGTTAATTATCCCTTTGAGGGCTAGGTTCCAAGACTATCCTCTCTGAGGATCAGGTTAGAGCTAATTCCTTATGATGGAGGATACCATGGACTATCACCTCATAGAGACGATCTGTTTAAGATTTTCCCTTTGGAGGTATCATTATACAGGAAATACTATGGAGGGATCAGGTTACCGATATCATCTTGAGGGATAGGTATAAGACTTCCTCTTGAGGATCAAGGATACGAATATACCTTTAGGATAGGTTAGGACTATCATCGCTATGAGGGATCGGTTAGACTATCATCTTGAGGGCTCTAGCGTTACCGATTCAATTTGCTGTCGGTTAGACTCTCACATTGGAGCGATCAGTTATCACGGTGCTTATCAACTCCTGAAGGGATCGGTTAAATCAATATCCTCTTGACAGATAGGTAAAGGACTATCACTCTCGGAGGAATAGGCTAAAGATTACTTTGCGGTGACAGGTTACTTGTTGTCTTCATCTCTGGAGAACACAGGATAGTCTCTATACTCTTGAGGGAATAGAGTGATACGTTATCTTTGGGATTGGATGTACCAGACTTCCTCTTGAGGTGAGGTTCAGACTATCACCTTGACGGTCATGGTTAAGACTATCACTCTTGGGGAGCAGGTAAGATATCACTTGAGGTGATAGGTTAAGAATAACATTATGGGGATGGTTACAGATATATTTGACGGGATCGGTACAGATATACTCTCTTGAGGTATAGGTTCAAGAGACTTATCATCTCTCTGAAGGGATTAGGTACAGTTCATCCTCTGAGGGATGGTACAGATATCTACTTCTGCGGCTCGGTTTAAGATCTATATTGAGCGGAGCTGGTTACAGATCTACCTCTGATGGATTCAGGTTCAAGAATATCACCTTTGAGAGATCAGGTTACGTAATCACTTCTGGAGGGCTCAGTTTACTCAGCTATCAATTGAGAGATCAAGTTTTCAGACTATATTATCGGCGGTATAGTTTCGATATATAAGGGGGATCAGGTTACAGACAAAATTATGAGGATGGGATAAGCTATACTTGTGGGATAGGTTCCAGACATATCACTCTGACGGCCTAGGTTACAGCTATCCCACCTAGGAGCGATCAAAGTTAAGCTATCCCTAAGGAGGAATAGATAAGAATATACCTTAGACGGCTATGTTACAGCATATACTCATGGAGATCGGTTAAAAAACATATACTCTTTGGCAGAGATCGGTTAAGACTCTCATCTGGAGGGATCAGGTTACCGGACCATACGCTCCTTGAGGGAACGGTTCCCGACTATACATTGCGGATATAGTGTTCGCTGAATCTCTCGGATGAAAGGTAGCTCTAGAAACTACTGAGCGATAGGTTCGTCATATCACTCTTAAGGATCAGGTTAGATATCCTCTTGCGAAGAAGTATGTCTTCACTCGTGAGGGATCAGGACAAGATATAATTAGAGCGATAAGACACAGACTATCACGTCTCATGTAGGACAGTTAACAGTAACCTTCTGAGTAAAGGTTCTACTACACTCTTGAGGGTCATGAACAGAATATACTCATTGAGGGATCAGTTACAAAGTGGATATCACTCTATACTTTCCCTCTCAACTGAGTAATTGGGCCTCCCTTTTCGAGGGAATCAGGATAAGACTATCCATTGAGGCATCCGGTTAAGACATCACTTCTTGAGGGATAGGATATCAGGCTTATACCATCTTGAGGATAGTTTACAGACTATCACTTCTGAGAGAATGATTTCGGACTCTGATCATCTCTGTGGACTCAGGTTAAGATATCACTTTGCGGGATAGGTTAATAGATAAAACTCATGAGGAGATAGGTTACGCTATACTCTCATGCGGATCAGTATCATATATCCCCTTGCGGGTATCCCGGTTAGTATCTTCTGTAGGTCGGTAACACGAACTATATCTTGAGGGATCAGGTAGACTATTCACTCTTGAGAGATAGTTTCAGACATATCTATGGAGGTCGTCAGTTTACCTGACCTATCAACCTCATGGGAGGGATCAGGTTACAGAATATCACCTCTCTGAGGGATAGGTTAAGACTGAACTCTCTTGAGAGGATCAGGTTACAGACTATCACTTCAGACGGATACGTTTCGAAATACTCTGGTGCGTTGGTTACGATATCACTCATGGAGGAATCACAGTGTACAGATTAATGTCTCTATGAGGGTTCAGGTTACAGATTTTACTATGGAGGATAGGTTTATAACATATATCTCTTGGAGATATCAGGTATAGATTTACTCTGAGGCATCAGGTTACCGATATCCCTTTGAGGATAGGTTCTGACACTCTCTCTGAAGTATCAGGTAAAGTGGTATCACCTTTGCTGACAGGTTCGCATCAATCTTTGAGGGATGTAAGCTCTATACTCATTCTCTTTTTTTTTGTTGTTGATTGTTGAGAGAGCTGAGGTGAAGTTAGAGCGTAATGATTCGTCAGGAGTGGATAGAGCCTGTATACAAGTTAACAGGAGGTAATACTGTAAACCTGATACTTGTGGGTGATGTTGTTCGTAACTGAACTAGCGAGGCTGAACTTACGTAACATGATCTCAGGGGGGTAGTTGTTCTGAATGAGCGCTGGTCGCTAGAGTTTAACTGATTCCATGAGGTGTAGTTGTAACTACCCTTGAATTTCTGATCGTGAAATCTGTAAGTGCATTTATGAGTTTGATGAGTTGTAATGTAATCGTAGGAGGTGATTTCCTGTGCCATATGTATGGAGGTGAAAGTAGAACTTTGGATCTCGAGAGGAGATTCTAGTCCTTGATAACTGATCACTAGAGAGGTGGTAGATCTGCTAACTGATCTCATGAGGTGATAGTCTGCGTAAATGATTCCAGAGCGTGATGGTCTGAAATTAATCTTAGAGAGTTGTACGTTGTAATGATTCGGGAGGTGATAGCTTTTAACTTAATCTTAGAGATGTGATAGTTGTAACTGTTCTTGATGAGCGTGTTAGACTGTAATGATCTCCTACGGAGAGGTGAATTGTCTGTAACTGATCCTCAGCGAGGTGATATGTCTTTAAGCCTGATCTCAGTCGAGGTGTAGTCTGTAATGATTCCTGTCTGCGAGGTGATTTAGTCTGAACACAATATTCTTCCGCGAGGTGTCGTATGTAACTGATCCTCGCAGACGAGGTGCTTAGTCCTTTTAAGCTAGATCCCTCAGAGGGTGATATAGTCTGTAACCTGATCACTATCTAGTGGTGTTGGACTGTAACAAGTATCCTCAGAGACTGTCGATGTCTGTAACTGGATTCCGCGGTGATTATTTCTGTTGAATGAGTCTTCAGAGAGGTGATAGCGTGATACCTGCCCATCAGAGAGGTGATAGTCTGTAAACTGTACCTCTATGAGTGATTAGTTGTGACTGATTGCTAGAGTGGTGATAGTCAGTCATGATTAGAGGTGATTTAGTTGAAATGTAATCTGTCAGAGAGGTTGATAGTCGTGTAACAAGATCCTTAGGGAGGTGATAGAGCGTAGAAGAGGCTAGAGCGTTGATAGAGCGTTCGTGTTCCTCTGAGTCGGTGTAATTGTACTGATACTAAGCGAGGCTGCATAGTTGAAATCGATCCTCAGAGGGTGATAGTTGTAACTCGATCTTCTCCCGGAGGTGATTCGTCTTGTAAGCTGATTAGTCAGAGAGGTGTAGTGGATAAACCCTGATCCCGTTCTTGCGGTGTAGTCCCCTGTAACCAGAAACTTGAGGTGTTATTCTGGTACGTGTATTATCAATGGCGTGATGTTGTCAATGACTCGGACAGGAGGTGAGTGATAGTCCTGAACATTATGTAAGCGAGGTGATTGTCTGTTACCTGATCTCGAGAGGTGTAGTTTTATCTGATTTCGCGGGTGAGTCCTTGACAATTGACTCTCCATGAGGTGATAGTCTGATAAATGAGACTATGAGTGATAGTCTGGAAACTGCATTTGCGCGAGTGTGCTAGTCTGTAATGATCCCCTCAGAGAGGTGATGTCACGTCACCCTGATCTCCGATGGGGTATTCTGAAATGATCTAGGGGGTGTAGTAACTGAAAGACGTGTCCTCAGCAGAGGTGATAGTCAAGTAATGATTCGTCCGGCGCGGTGATAGTCTGTAACAGTACTCAGATGGGGACTTAGTTGTAACCTGTCTACAGCGAGGTGATAGTCTGTGACCTGATCTAGAAAGAGGTGATCGTTGTGACTGATCCTACGATGAGGTGTAGTGAACATGTTTCCTCAGGTAGGTGTATTCAGCTAACTGATTCAGAGGGTTGAAGTTGTAAATGTCTCGAGAGAGTGATGTACTGTCTTGATCGTCAGATAGGTGATAGTGTGTAACTCCTCGTCAGGAGGTGATAGTGTTGTAAATGATCCTAGAGAGGAGCTAGAGTGATCCTGCATCGAGATGTGATAGCGGGTTAACCTGTTGTGAGAGTTGATAAGCTGTATCTAGATCTCTCGAGGTGTTAGTTGTCAAACTAGAAATCCAGCGTGGCTGATAGTTGTAACTGCTTGTAGAGAGGTGATATTGTTTAACCTGAGATCATTATGAGGTGATAGTTGAAAATGATCGGTTCCGGATGTGATAGTGTTCACTGATGTTCCAGAGATGTGCTACGTCTGTACTGATCATCAAGAGACGGTGTCTAGTCTTCGTAACTGATCTTCATAGAGGAGTGTCAGTAACAAATGATCCCTGAAGAGAGTGAAATTCTGTAACCTGATTTACAGAGAGGATGACTAGGTCTGTACTGATCTGCGAGGTGATTAGTACTGATAACAGAACCCTCATGAGGTGATTGTTGCTTAAAAATGATACTTCATGTGGTGATAGTCTGTCAAAAACTGACTGCATCTCAGAGATGGAGTTAGTCTGTAACTGATATTGCGAGTGTGAAAGTAGAAAAAGGGATCGCTCGAGAGGAGTAGTTGTAACTGCTCCTAAAGAGGAGGTGATAGTTGTAATTATTCTACGAGGTGAAGTCTGTCCACTGATCTGCGAGAAGGTGAATATTGTAACGAACTTCAGCGAGGTGATGTTCTGTAACTGATTAGATGAGGTATAACTAGTCTGTTATTGCACATAGTATAGCGTGATAGATGTAACAGACTCCCACTCCACTGAGGTGCTCTACTGTAACACATTGTTCTCATGCGGTGTAGTAGGAAAGAGTCTAAGAGGGTGAAAGTGAGCTCAGGGATGTAAGAGGGTTGTATAGTTGTAATGACCCGGATTTCTCGAGAGTGTGATTAGTCTGTAAAGATTCTCTCGAGTAGGTGAGTTGTGTAATGAGTTTCGGAGGGGTGATTATAGAAACTGATAAAGAGATGGTGTATTGTAACTCTGCTCTATAGAGCTGGTAGTTGACGATGGACAATAGAAGAGGAGAAAGTCAGTAATGATCGTAAGTGGTGATAGTGAGTAAATGATCTCTGAGAGGCTGCGATAGTAATGTACATGATCCTCAGAGAGAGTGTAAAGTTGTATAACTGATAACGTAGTGAGGTGCAAGTCTTTAACAGATACATTAAGGGTATATGTGAGTAACATTATAGTAGCGTGTGAAAGACGTCAGATATAGTAATGGGTGCTAAGTCAGTTACTGGTCTCGAGGAGGTGTAGTGCTGTCATGATCCCATGAGGTTTGATAGTGTGTAACTGATGCTTCTCGGGGTGCTAGCGGTAATCTAGGATGACGATTTTTATCTTTTTGGGGTGAGTTCAGCATATGGTCTATTAAAGCTTGCAGGTATGCTGTGTAAGGACAGGGGCTCTATATTTAGTCATTTTTTTTCTTTATAGTATATTTGGCCCAATATATAAGTAGGTAAGGTTAATATTGCATAGATCACTGCGATTATTTCGGAGTCTGGACTTCCTTTAGCCTTTGTAAATCTATTGAGGAGAAACAAGTGATAAGATGGCCGGCTATGGTGGAAGAAACTACCTAACGTCGAGAGCGAGAGCAATAGGTCCATTGGGGTGATATTAAAGGGGGTAACGGGGAGAAGAGCCAAGGGGTTGTGGGGGGGTGCATGTATGGCAACTTCACAGCGGTAGGGGTCAAGTCTAAGACCCCCCGATCATCTGAACATTTGCACTCAATATAAGTGAAACCCGTATCGGATGTGTACATAATATAACGCTGTAAATTTATGATATAGTGTACAATGTAGTCGATGCCTATGCTATTTCAATTTCCTGCGTTTGTCACTTTGCCTGCGAGTTGGTAGAAGGAAGCTGGTGCGAACCTGGGGTCTCACTGTATCTCTATCTGGGGGGGGGGGGGGGGGGTTGCTCAGAGTATCAGCAGCAGTGAATGGTCTTATATGGGTGCTAGATGGGTCTTTAGGATTTCAGTCATCTTGGGCGCAGCTTGGGTTGGGAATAGTTCTGCTATATTGGGAGACAGTGGGTTCTCTTGGATTAGTTGTCATTGATTGGGGGGCGGAGTAGTTACTCTAGGATTAGTCTGTATATTGGGCGCCGACAGGGTTTCGGTTCAGTTGTATTTTGGGAGTCGTGGGGTTCTAGGATTAGTCTGTATATTGGGAGCAGCTCTTAGGACTCTAGGATTTAAGTAACTGTTATCATTGGGACAGTGGGTACTTGGAATGTCTGTATATCGGGAGGTGCTAAGGTTTAGGATTTCGCAGTTATTGGTGCAGTGGTTATTCGGAAAGTATGTATTTGGTTGAGTAGGTCTCTAGGATATTTGTATATTGGTCTGCTGGGTTCTAGGATTTCGTCTGTTATTGGTAGCTGCTCGGGTATGGGATATAGTCTGTAATATTGGGTGCCGCTGGGTCTCTAGGTATTCGTTGTACTATGGGGCGAGCCCGGGTTTAGGCTATAGTCTGTATATTGGGAGCAAGCAGATTTGGTCTCTTGGATAGCACACCTGTTATATTGGGAGATGCTAGCGTTTAGGATTAGTTGTATATGGATAGGAAGATGGGTTCGTAGGATTAGATGTTATATTGGAGTGCTAGGTTCTGGTTTAGTCTCGTATATTGGTAAGGAGACGCGGTCTCTTGGAGTAGTTGTATATATTGGGGTGGTAGTAGGTCTTCGGTTTCGTTGTATAATTGGGGAGGTAGGGCTAGGGATATAGTCTGTATATTGGGTTGAGCGAGAGGGTTCTAGGTTAAGTCTCTGTATATTGGTTGCTGCTGGGTCTCTTTGCATTAGTCGCTGTAATATTGGGTGAGTAGGTCTCATAGATTAGTGCTGAAATTCGGGATGCAGCTAGGTCTCTAGGATTAGTCCTGTATATTGGACGCGCATCGGGTCCTCTATGAATTAGTCTGTATCTTGGGAACAGGGAGGTTGGTCTTAGTATGATATTGGGGTTGACAGGGGTTTAGGATTAGTTTTGTATATTGGGAGCGATGGTGTTAGGATTAGTTGTATATTGGGAGAGTAGGTCTTAGGACGTAGTCCTGTTCTTGGGAGTGGGTCTCTAGATTTGTTGTATTAAGTTGGAGCGTCTGGTATTAGAGCTAGTTTGTAGTCTTGGGGGAGCTGGGTCTCTAGGATTAGTCTGTACTATTGGGGGGAGTGGGTTCTAGGATTGTCCTGCTATATTGGGAAGCAGTAGGGTCTATGGATTAGTCTGTTTCTGGGGGGAGTTGGGTCTCTTAGGATTTAGTTCGTTTATATGTAGGGGTGCAGCTGGGTTTTTAGGCATTAAGTCTGTTATTGGGAGAGTAGGATCTAGTTTAGTCTGTCTTATTCGCGGTGCAGTACGGTTCTAGCGAATTAGTCATGTATATAGGGTGAGTGATGGTGTCTCTGCCGGAGTTTCTCAGTAATATAGAGTCAGCTTATGACTCTAGGATTCGCTTCCTGTATATTGGATGAGTGGGTTTTAGGATTAGTCTCTGTATATTGGGGGCAGTAGGTTCGGATTGTTGTATTTGGGGTGCAGCAGGGTCTTCTCGGATTCGTTAGTTATTGGGTGCTCGATAGGTTAGGATTCGTTGTTCATTAGGGGAGCGATGGTTCTAGGATAGTCCTTGTCTAGTTGGGAGCAGGAGGGCTCGGATTGTTGAATTGGGTAGCAGGAAGGACTACGGAGTTGTAGTTGTTTCATTGGAGCAACGCAGCGAGGTCTTAGGATTAGTTCTGTATTGGGGTCGACGTGGTGGCCTCTAGGATTGTCTAGTCTATTTTGGGAGCCGGGAGGTCCTCTAGGATTAGTTGTATATTGGGACGCCAACGAGGTCTTAGTATTGATGTATTATGGGAGATAGGTTTGGTATTTGTCGTATATTGGGGCGCAGCTGGGGCTAAGGCTACGTGAAATATTGGGCAAGCAGCGTGGTCTTAAGGCTGAAAGTTGTTTTGGAGCGCTAGGGTCTATAGGATTGGCTGTATACTTGGGGGAGCAGTAGGTCTTCATAGGATTGAGTCCTGTAATAATGGGAGCAGTAGGTCTCTCGGATTTAGACTGTATAATGGGTGCCTGTGCGGTCTTTAGGATTTGTTGTAATAGGGAGCAGGAGGGTCTTTGGATTAGTGTCTTTTGGCAGAGTGTGGTCTTAGGATTTAGCTCTGTAATTGATAGGTGCCGGTGGTTGAGGATTAGGCTGTTTATTGGGAGAGTGGCGGGTTTCAGATAAGATTTTAATGGGGGCAGGAGAGGTCTCTAGGTTTTAGATTGTCATTGGGGGCAGGGGGTCATAGGATTAGTTGTATATTGGGAGGCAGCTCAGAGATCTCTAGATTTAGCTCTGTATATTTTTGGAGCAGTAGGTCATCTAAGGATTAGTCTCGTATTAGTGGCGTAGCGCGAGGGCTGTTCTAGGAATAGATCCTGTTTATTGGGAGCAGCGTAGGTTTCACGGATTTACGTACGATTTTGGGCGTCTGTAGGTTTAGGTTAGTCTGTATATGGATGCAGACAGGGATTTTGGATAGTGTATTATTGGGTTAGAGTTATTCGTACTAGGATTCGTTGATTCTTGGGCATGAGTGGGTCCTCTAGGATTCGTCAGCTCTATTGGGAGAGTGGGGGTCTAGCTTGTTGTTAATTGGGAGCAGCTGGGTCATCGGATTAGTATAGCTATATTGGGTGCGTTGGGTTTAGGAATATTGTATATTGGATCGCATGCCAGGGTCTCCTCGGATTAGTTGTATATATGGGCTCAGTGGTTTGGATTAGTCGTGTTATATTGGGTGCGCTCTAGTGGGTCTTAGGATTGCTTCTGTTCATATTGGGTGTCAGCTAGGTACTCGGATTAGCTCATGTTGCTCATTGGGAGAGTAGTCTTTAGGATTAGTCTGTAATCTTGGTGCCAGCTAGGTTCTTAGGATTTGTCTGTATTTGGGAGAGTTGCGGTTTTGGGGAATTTAGTTGTCTTATTGGGTTGAGTGGGTATAGGGCATTGTTGTATATTGAGGTGCAGTGGGGTTCTAGATTTGTCCTGTCTATGGGAGAGTGTGTTCTAGGATTTAGTTTGAATATTGGGTGAGCTTAGTCTTGATTAGTCCTGTAATATTCGGGTGCAGCTAGTTCTCTCGGATTAGTTCTGTCTATAGGAAGCAGCTAGGTCTAAGGATTCGTCTGTATATTTGGGAGCAGCTAGGTCTTAGGATTCGTCCTAGATTTGGGAGACAGCTAGGGTTCTAGGATGAGATGTATATTGGGAAAGTTATGTCTAGGATTTTAGTCTAGTCTTATGTGGTGAGTGTAGCGTCTCCTAGGTTAGTTGTACTTTTGGGAGCAGCCTCTGTTTCTGGATTTGATGTTTATTGGGCAGAGGAGGTTACTTTAGGGTTAGTTGTTATTAGGAGAGTAGGTATCAAGGATTAGTCTTCTAATCTTGGGTGCAGCTGGGTCTTAGGATTAGTCTGTATTAGGGTGCAGTCGGGTCTCTAGGATTCAGTTTGTATATTGCAGACGCTTGGTCATTAGGAATAGTCATGTTATTGGGAGAGTGGGGGTCTCTAGGATTAGTCTGCTTCTAGGGTGCAGTGGGTTATCTAGGATTAGTTGTATATTGGGTTGAGCATGTCTTAGGATTGTCTGTAACGGGATGCGCGAAGGTTCTAGGATTAAGTTGTTATAGGGTGCATGTGGGTCTCTAGATTGCTATAGTCAATTGGGAAGCAGTGGGTTTAAGGATTAGTCTGTCTCTTGGCGTGACAGAGGGGGTTCTAGGATTCGACTGTATTAGGGTGCAGTGGGTCTTTGTAGGCTATCCTGTATATTGGTAGGCAGCTAGGTCTTCAGGATAAGTTGTATCTTGGGAGAGTATGTCTCTCAGGATTAGTCTGTATATGGGGGCAGCTGGGTATTTAGGATAGTCCTTATAATTGTGGCAGAGGGTTTAGGATAAGTCTGGTATATTGTGTGCGTTGGTCTTCTTATCGATTAGTCCCTATTTATAGGGTGGCGCTGGGACCCTAGGATAGAGTCGAACTATGGGGCAGAGCTTCGTGTCTATTTCGGATAAGTCCCTATATATTGGGGGCAGTGTGTCATAGGATTAGTTATTATTGGTGAGGACAGACTGGGTTATAGGATTAGACCTGTTAATGGATGAGCTGCGGTCTTAGGATTAGTCTGTAATTGGATGCAGTAGGTCTTAGGATAGCTTCTGTATGTTGGGAGCGTAGGTCTTGGATTATCCTGTATATTGGTACAGATAGAATATAGTGGTCTCTATGATTCGTATGTTAATTATTGATGCGGTTAGGTTCTAGGATTAGTCTGTCTATGGGGTGCAGCGATTTGGTCTAGGATTAGTCTGTATTTGGTGCAGCTGGGTATCTAGGAAGTGTTGTATATTCGGGTGCAGCTAGGTCTTGGGATTAGTTTGTTAGTGGGAGCAGTAGGCTCTAGGTTAAGTCCTGTATTTGGGAGCAGTTGGGTCTTGTAGGATTAGTTGTATATGGCGTGACTGTACGTTTGGATTAGTCTGTTTTGGGAGCAGTCGAGTGGTTTAGGAATAGTCTGTTTTGGGAGCAGCGAGGTCTTCGGATTAGTTGTATAATTGGGAGCTGCGGAAGGTGGCGTCTCTAGGATTTCTCTCTGTATTATTTTTGGGTGAGTGTTACTTCAGGGAATTAGTCTGTTATTTGTGAGCAGCTGGGTCTCTAGGTTAGTATGTTATACTTGGGTGCGCTAGGTTTAGGATTAGTCTGTATATAGGGTTGAGTACGGTCTCGTGGCTTAGTCTGTCTATTGATGCTCAGCTCGGTTCGTATGGACTTAGTTTTGTATATTGGGAGAAGTTGGTCTTAGGAAATAGATGTAATATTGGGAGCGTGCGGTTCTGGATTGTATAGCTATAACTGGGAGGCTGGGTTTTAGGGATATGTCCTGTATAATGGGTGCAGTGTGTTCTAGGATAGTCTCGTATATTGGGTGAGTGGGTCTTAGGTTTACGTCCTGTATATATATTGGCGTTTGCCGCTAATGGTTTAGGATTAGTCCTGTATTCTTGGTGCAGTAGGTTTAAGGAATAGTCTGTTTACTTGATGCGCTAGGGTCTTAGGATTAGTCTGTTATATTGGGCGCAGTGGGTCTCTAGGATCTTGATGTTTTTTTTTGGGAGCTAGGTCCTATAGGATTAGTCGTATAATGGGAGCTTCGTGGAGTCTCCTAGGATTTTTGTAAATTTGGTGTGTAGGTCTTAGGTTAGTCTGTATATTGGATGAGTATAGTCTTAGGATTAGTCTGTAAATTGGGTGCAGATGGGTCTATAGGCTTTAAGTCCTGAATATTGGTTGAGGCTGGGTCTCTAGGATTAGTTTTGTATATTGGCGGGCCAGTTAAGGTCTATAGGACTTAGTTGTATATTGGGGGCGCTGGGATTCTGGATTAGTCTGAATACTTGGTGCCCGTAGGTTTAGGATTAGTCTGTATCTTGGGAAGCAGGTGGTCTCTAGGATTTAGGTCCTGTATAGATTTGGGAGCGTAGTTCTCTCGGATTAGTACATGTATCTTGGGAGCAGCTGAGGTACTCTGGATTAGTTGTATATTGGAAGGTAGGTCTCTAGGTATTAGATCCTGTATTTTAGGGTGGTCGAGTGGGTATCTTAGGATTAGTCGTGTTATATTGGGAGAGAGTGTTTAGGATGTAGTCTTTTTATTGGGTGTGCTGGGGTCTCTAGGATTAGTTCTTGTATTGATTGAGGTGCAGTAGGTTTAGTTTTACGCTCTTGTATTTTGGGTGCAGGAGGTCTTAGGTATTTGTACTCTTAGGGGAAGAGTGGGTTCTAGGATAAGTCTGTATATTGGGTGGCAAGTAGGTTCTATGGTTTAGTTGTATATAGGGTGCGTGTGTCTTAGGATTTGTGCTGTATATTGGGATAGCAGCTGGGTCTTAGATTGTTGTATATTGTAGCAGTGGGTCGTTAGGTTGTGACCTGTATATTGGGTGCAGCTGGGTCTCGTACGGATATAGTTTGTATATTGGGTGTAGTCTTGGGTTTCTAGGGAGTAGTCCTGTAAATTGGAGCAGCTGGGTTCTCTGGATTAGTATGTATATTGGGTGCATTGGGATTCTAGGATTTGTTGTATATTGGGCTGAGCTGGGTGCTTAGGATTAGTCTGTATATTGGGTGGCAGTAGGTCTTAGGATTAACGTATAAATGATGCAGTGGCTCTTAGGACTAGAGTAAGCTATATTGGATGCAGCATACGGTATCTAGGATTAGTCTGTAATTGGGAGCAGCAAGGTTCTAGGATTAGTCTGTATATTGGGAGCAGCTGAGGCTCTAGGATTTAGTTCTGTTATATTGGATAGCGTTGGTTCTAGGATTAGTTATCTGTATTTGGTGCCAGCGAAGGTCCTAGGATTAGTCTGTATATTGGATGGCTTTGGGTCTCTAGAGTGATGTAGTAGTATATTGGGATGCAGGATGGTTTAGGATGTAGTCGTATATTGGGAGCAGTAGTGTCTTAGGATTTACGTCTTTGAATATAGGGAGAGTGGGACTGAAGGATTTGTACTGTATATTGGTCCGCTGGGGTCTCTCTGATTAGTCCTGTATTATCTTGGGTGCAGGCTGGTCGTCTGTAGGATTAGACTGTAGTTTGGGGTTATCGTGGGTATGTCTGGAATAAGTTGTAAATTGGGTTCAGTGGGACTTAGGATTAGTCTGTCTATTGGTGGGCAGCTAGAGTTCCTTCTGGTTTAGTCCTGCTATATTAGGCATTGCATCAGTGGTCTCTAGGATTTGTTGTATTATTGGGTGGGTGGGTCTTAGATTAGTCTGTATATTGGGTGAGCGAGGTCATCAAGATTAGTCTGTTTATAAGAGCAGCTAGGGGTCTTCTAGGTATTTGTCCATGTATATATTGGGAGAAGCGAGTTTCTAGGATTAGTCTCGTATATGGAGCAGCTGGGTTCTATGGATTTAGTCCTGTATATTGGTGTGCAGTGGTCTCTGGATTTGTACTTGGATATTGGGTGCAGCGGGTTCTAGGTTTAGTCCTGTCATTATTGGGGCAGAATAGGTCTATAGGGTTATCCTGTTTTATTGGGAGCAGCGAGGTCTCTAAGATTAGTCCTGTAATTTTGGGAGCAGTATGGGTCTTAGGATTGGCTTGTATATTGGTGCAGCATGGGTTTGGATTAGTCCTGTATTTTGGGAGATAGCTGAGTCTCTGGATTAGTCCTGTATATTGGGAGCAGCTAGGCTATACTTGGGTTTAGTCCCTGTATTTTGGGAGCAGATAGGTCTATTGGTTTTAGTAGTATATTGGGAGCAGCTGGGTCTCTAGGATTATTTTGTATTATTGGGTGCTGCTAGGTCTATAGGATTTGTCCTGTATTTTGGGAAGCAGTAGGTCTCTTGGATTTGTCCATGTATTTTGGGAGCAGTGGGCTTAGGATTATCTGTATATTGGGAGTCAGCTAGGGTCTCGAGGGATTAGTCCTGTAATATTGGGGAGCAGTAGGGGATACTAGGATTAGTCCTGTATATTGGGTGCAGCGAGGTCTCTAGGATTAGTCCTGTATATTGGGAGCAGCTGGGTCTTCGCGATTAGTCCTTACCCAACCTATTGGGAAGCCCAGCTCGGGTATCTAGGTCGGCTCTCTTCTACAAGGCCGCTTCAGAGATATATGAGAGACCTAGCTTGAGTAGAGACGCCTGGGGCTTGATGCCCCAATTGCAGAGGTACTATTTCCATGTATAGAGTTAACCGCAGGCCACCAATAGATTATACTAGGACGTGATACGTTTATGAGTACCCCTAGCTAAGTTACAATATAGAAGGACTAAGATATTTCGCTGTTCAGGTGACCTTTCAGCAATCGCTATCTCCACCTAGATATATGGACTAATCCTAGTAAGAACACTTAGCTGGACCCAATTGATAATAAGTGGGACAAATTAGCTAGGAGAAACAAGAGCTGCACCCAATATCACAGTGCACCTCAATCCTTATTGGGTAAGACGCTTCAGATCCCTAGATTACAACGGACTGTTTTTAATTCCGCTGAGTAGAGACAGAGTCTGTGCTCCCAGAATATTAAGGAGTAGTAAATCGGTAGAGGACCTTGCGATGGCTTCTGAAATTGGTTTGACTGGACCCAAATTTTCTGTAAACGTAGGTAAGTAATCCTATGATGAGTGTTAGTAGGGAGGGTGATGGGATGTGTTGGAGAGTAGTGATCCCGCAGGCTGTCTCCTTTAGCTATTATGTACAGGTCTAATGGCTAGAGACCTCGGCTGCTACTCAATTTAGCTATTGGGTAGCATAATCGCTAGGAGATTCCTAAGGCCTCGCTCACTCGAATGATACTTAGGGAACTAATTACCCTAGAAAGAGGTTAGAGTGATTCGTCTCACTGCGACAATGATCTCTCACAGAATTAATTATTCAGAGGATATTTCTAATCCTATAGGAAAGACGCTCGTGCTGAATTTGCCCCCGGTTCTCACGTATTATACAGGACTAGATTTGATTCCTATGTTGTGAGTAAGGATCCGAGGGATCAGTGGATACGCACTTACTTTACAGTTTGAATAATGATAGTAGGTGACCCTATGTGCGTCTGCACCCAATAATACAGGATAATTCTACTCTAGTGACACCAGCTGTCCGCCAAATATAGCAGGGACTAATCTTCTAATGAGACCTAGGGCGCTCGTGAATGGCCAAAATTTACAGATCGCTGAATCTATATGTTGGACCTTGCTGGGCTCGCCCAAAAGTAGCAGGGGAGCTATATTTACTAAGAAGACCTAGCTTGCGACCCGATTATTAACAGGGACTATTGTCCTAGAGGACCTAGCTTGCATTCACCAATATTTTAACAGGAACTAAGTCCTTAGAGGTAGCATAGTCTGACTCTAATCCAAATTAATTATTTTTTCGAGGTGGATCGTTAATCCTAGAGACCTCTGCTGTACCCAATATATACAGGGAGTTTAATCTCTATGTGACCCGAGTGAGCTGTGCACCCAAATATACGGATCTGGATAGCCTAGGGGAAAGCAAGCGTCTATGCACCCGCAATTATATTATGGCAGGCTGGACTTTATCCTGGAAGGGGTGCATAAGCTGCACGGATCATTACAGGGGGATGCGTAGAATTCTAATTAGGGCTAGTACCTCGTAGGCTTGCTCAAATTTATACGGGGACACTAATGCTAGGTAATAGTGATCCTATGTCTTGCTCCCACATTATATCCAGGACTTGACTCCGTGAAGAGACCTATGTCAGTGTCTCGCCTGGCGTCGAATTTGAGTATTATACTAGGTGAATTCGCATGTATTGCGTGAGACCGTGAGACTTGCTTCCAGAGTGAATGTACAGTGAGATATTAGATGCTAGAAGACCCAGCTGCTCACCGCGAATTTGTATAAAGGGGAATATATTTCTAGATGAAGTAAGTCCTCGTTGGAAGATGCCCCAATGTATACAGGACCGAAATCATGAGGCTTTGGGTTAGAGAATCTAAGCTGTTTATATAGGGCGGTGAAAATATACAGGGACTAATCTAGATGACGCTAGAGTTAGCGTGGCATCGTCAGTTAATAACAGGACTTTGTAATCCTAGGAGGGTCTGACTAGTGGCTGGGCTGCCCATCATATACAGGACTAATCCTAGAGACTAGATGCTCTTATACCTAAATGTACAAGGGCGTATTATCTCCGATGTACCTTTAGTTCTGGCGCTTACCAATGATATGTACTGGGGATATCTGTAAAGATACCTAGGTTTTAGTATACACAGCTTTTTGGAGATAGTTACAAATTATAGTCAGGGACTTTAATGATCCTTAGGTGCACCTATGGGGGTTTGAACTGGTGGTTCTGGACCTCATTCTTATACAGGACTAATCCTAGAGAGCCCAGCTCTTGCCCATAATATGGTTGGTGGGAGTGATTGTATTGATGGTGTGTACGAAGGTACTAATCCTTAGAGAATCCGTGGTATTCTCCCAATATAGCAGGGGTCTAATTCCTTGAGACCAAGGCTTGCTTCCTCGATATATACTGGAGATAATCACGTAGAGACTGAAGTCTTTCTTGGTTGTAGTTGTTTCTCCAAATTATTGACAGGATAGTTCTTCTTGGAGTTTAGGAAAACTGAAGCTTGTCTCACAATTAATACTCGAATGTATGCTAAATCCACTAGAGACCTGAGCTCGCTCCCTAATTTACAGGACTTTATCCTGGAGGATACGCTGGAGGTGCAGTCAAATATAACGGAATAATCCGCTGAGAGACCAGAGCTATGGGAACGATGCTCCCGACAATTATTAACAGGAATAAATCCTAGATGTACCTAGCTGCTGAACCAAACAATTTGACAATTGGGATCTTTAATCGAGTAGGAGACCTGTCGCGCTCTCGCGCTGAATGTTACTCCCAATTATACTATGGAACTATTCCTTAGTAGACCATGAGATTGACATCGGGCCGCATTTTTTACAGGGACTATGTTCTTCTTTTGGATTATGGGTTACCCTACGGCATGAGGTTCCTGCTATTTACAGGACTAATTTTATTCATAGGAGACTCTACCAGTTGGCTCCGCCTAATTAATTATCGAGAGAATGCTAGAGTCCTAGAGTCCCTGCTTATGCTCCACTTTAATTATTTTCATGGGACTAATCGACTCGTAGTGGGAGGAACCTAGTGTTATGCACCCCAATAGTATACAGGGATTAATCCTAGAGGACCGGTGCTGACTCCAATATAACAGGATCGGCGTAACGTTCATAGTTAGGAACCTAGCTGATGCTCTCCTCGCCTAAATATACAGGACTAAAGGTCATAAGGAGCCGAACCATGTCTGCAACCACAATAATAGATAGACTAGATATTTTCCGGATTTAGTGATCCCGATGGCTCGTAGCGACCAATACGTACAGGGGTACTAATTCCTATGAAGAATAGAGGACAGCGCATTGTGAGCTGGCTTTGACTCCTCATTATGACGAGGACTAATCACTTAAGAGACCGATAGAGACTGCGTTGACGCCGGAAGTATGGTTAATCAGGACTAGAATCCCTAGAAGACCTAGAGCTTGCTTCCCAAAATATACTGGGAGAACTAAATAGGTACGCAGATCACTAGCTGCATCCATATTACAGGTAGCTAATCATGGTAAGAAGTCTCTAGCTGCAGCCAATAGTAACTGGTGATGCTAATTATAGCCTAGTGGAACCATCTGTCTCCCAATATACTAAGGGGTAGTAATTTAAATCTCTAGGAGACCTAAGCTGCCTTAAAGCTTCCAATTATATATCTATTAGGACTAATTGGCTCTAGAGTACGCTATGAGCGGAACGCAAGCCCGCAATTTTAGTACTTGGGGTTACTAATCCTTAGTAAGGGGAATTTTATCTCGAAAGCTGCATCCTATTGTATTACAGGACTATATCCTAGAGGACCTAGCTGCACCCAAATATACAGTGATCTAATCGCTAGAGACCCAGCTGCAATTCAAATATACAGGACTAATCCTTTACGAGGACCTTAGCTTGGTCCCATCGAATCAAATAGTAAGGGACTGTAATTCTTGCTTAGAGACTCATAGAACTGCGCTAGCCCTATTATACAGGGACTAATGCTCTATGAGTATCCTAGTCTGCACGCCCGGCATTATTTAAACGCTAGGACTAATTCGCCATGAGGACCGATCGGTCTTGCACGCTTCAAGTTAGAATATACTTGGGTGACAATATTCCCAGGGAGGACGCTAGCTTGCGATCCAAATATTCAGGGACTAATGACATTATACTAGAGAATGACCTGTGCTTTGCAGCACCAGATACATGAACTCTTGGGACTAATTATGAATCGAAGTATAGATGACTGATTTGTTGCTGTGACGCCGCTTATAGAGGGTGATTTAAGTTTACTTGGAGAGTGGCACTAACGCCCTAGAGGGGGGGGACCTTGCTGTCCGCCTCAATTAATACAGGGGACTTATCTAGGAAGTGTGACATCGTCCTAATGCGCACTAGGGTGTTATACGCAATGGAGTTGAACTATTTGCCTTTTGTGAGCCATTTGTCTTGGCACACAATTTGTTATTTGGAGCATCCTGGAAGATGCAAAGATTAAGATTCCCGAGAGATTTGCTGAATCTTTTGTTAGTAGTGTTGTTGTAGTGTTATTGTGTTGTCGGCTAGGAGGGGTACCGTAGGGTGCTTGGCTGAGCGCGTCAATTTATTTTACAGAGACTATCTGCTAGGAACGCGCTCGGCGGGCTCCCTTATAATATAAAAGTGACTTACGTGTTATTTGTGCTTATGAGGTAAAGCGCTTAGTTGCGGTCTACCAATTATACAGGACTTAAGTTCGTTTAATGATGGGACCGCCAGTCGTGTAGCTGGCTTGGCACTCGGCGAATTATACACTGGACTGAATGGCTCGCTAGAGACCGCCAGCTGCTCCCATAATATAGAGTCAGGATGAATCCTAGAGAGAACCGAGGCTGGTAGTCCAATAGTACAGGTGGAAAGACTAAGTTTTTCGCTAATGGTGCCGAATCCCTGGCTTGGATCCAAAATAGCGTACGGTCTAATCTTGTGAACAAGTAGGCTTCGGCCAATTTATATTTTAAGGACTAATCCTTTTAGGGAGACCCTGGCATCGCTACGTCAGATATACAGGACTAAGTGCTAGTGTTGTTATCCTGAGCTTGAACCGCCAATAACAGGATAGAGGTCTCATAGAGACCTAGCTGCACCGTTTCATGATGATATGCGTGCAGGTGACTAATCATATGGGAACTATAGGGCATGCACCCTATAGATAAAAGTACTGGATCCTAGAGAAGACGCCAGCTGGCATCCAATATTTACAGGGATATAATCATAGGAGAACCCAGTCAAGCTGTCATACCCAATATAACAGGAATAATCCCTTAGTGCCCTAGCTTTGCTCCCTCTTATTATACAGGTACTAAGCCTTGGAGGAGCCTTGCTGCTCCCAAATTTATAAGTGACTAATGGGCTAAGGAGACGCTAGCAGATCTGCACGCCCGCAAATATACATAGGGGAGCTAGAAGCTTGTGTGACCCAAGAGGATTGCGGAGAGTGACCGATATTAGACAGGAGACCTAGATGGCCGTAGAGGTTGTACTAGTGCTGCACCCAAGATATTAGCTAGGACTAATATTACTTAATTCGTTCTAGCTGCGCCCGCCAAATGTGATTACAGGCCGCCTATGTATGGCTAGAAGGGACGCCTTAGGCGCGCTGCAGTCGCTAAATATACAAGGGTGCTAATCACTAGTAGACCTTGCTGCACGACAATGTTTAGCAGGACTTAATGCCGTAGAGGGATGTCGCCTAGTTGTGTTCGCTGGTCACAATATTACTTGTGGACTGTTGTATCCTAGGAGTTAGCCCAGGTGCCCCGAATGATTTACTAGGGGCCAACCGTAATCCTATGTTTAGGACCTTTGACTGGGTTGAGTATATTTGTAGTATTGATCAAGGATGTAATTCATTAGAGACCCAGGCTTATTGCCTTCCCACATATGTCAAGAAGGTTTACTAATCTACTTGAGAACGCAGCTTTTGTTTTTGCATATAACACTAGTAATATTTCCGTGTGAGGGGATTCTAAGTCCTAGGGACCCCCGTGGCGTCTGGCATCCACAGAAGATAATGATTTGATACCAGCTTACGGATAGTAATCCTAGTGAATCCGAGAGCATGCATCGCAATATTCTCGGAGACTAAATTGCTTGTGAGGATTAGGGGAATTGGAGTCCGAGGCTTGGCACCTGCATTAGGATAGCAGGTTATTTAGTAGTGACCTCTGAGGACTAGGTGTATAGCAGGATTGAATATGGGCCACGGGTGTGGTTTGCAGAACCCTTAAGCTGCTCCGCAATAATTGACAATGGGATATATCTAGTAGACCATGCTTGAGGTGAATGTTCCATATGCGCTCCGCAAATGATTGGGAGATTCAGGATGTAAGAATTTGTCCTTGGGAGAGACTCCGACATTGAAAGAGTATTGCTGGCATCCATAATATGTACTGAGTGTACGTAGGATGGCAACTAGAGTACCCTAGGTATGGGCAGCTGATATCATAGATGTTCACAGGTATGTAAAATGACTAGGGTACCTGTAGCTGGCTCAAAGGTTGTAAGTTTCTAGTAGGTATTTTTCGCAATGGTGTGGTAGCCAGTGTCTAGCTGCATCTTTGTGTGTACATGTGAATTTGATTAATCCTGATTAGGTAGATTACCTTGGGAAGGCTGGGCTCCTCAATAATATATTCTTTAGGATGAGGTTAATCGCTATGTGTTGACAGACACTGATGTCTGCGTTAACCCAAAATATGTAGTAACAGAGAACTATTATCTAGTGACCTAAGTCTGCATCCAAATACAGGGTTACGCCTTTAGTTTCTCTAAGGTTGGACCTAAGGTCCTGTTGCTTACTTAGATTACAGGGATAGAATAACGTGCTCGCATGATGGATATGGCAGTTTAGGCGTTCATAGAATTCGCGCTATTAGAGTGTGACACCACAAGAGAGTATCTGGCTTTACATTGTAACTTTTACTCTCATGACGACTACTTCCTTGGATTGAGATGTACCTAGGCGGTATATTGCATTTTTTATTTAAAGTGTGACTTTTCTCATCCGAAGGTGGAGAGACGCGTCTGTTATTTTTTTTTTGAGAGTAATGTTTTGCCACCGAAATTAGAACTTAGGGTTATGTAATGTCCTAATAAGTTGACCCAGAGCGTTGAGCTGGCACTCCCAAATGATTTGACAGGGAGGCTTAGATTCTTCTATGAGACTCTAGGGGATCTGTCTGACAGTGGCGCAAATGGGTATACGTGGACTTATAGTTCCTAAGGAGAGGGGTGAGTTGAGCCTGCATAGTGGCACTACTCTACTTGAATGATTAAAAGGGGACTTAATGCCGTAGGGGAGACCGCTGCATACAGCAAATATTACTGCACTGAAGGTGGTTTTAACGGTGAGATGTATGCGAACATAGAGGAGTACTCGGAAGTCGCTTTATGGTCGTATCCAAAATTTTATTTACAGGAATAATCTAGAGATCCTCTGACTGCACCCGATATTAGTACGAGGTGTGACCGTAATTTGCCTGTGGAGAACTTAGATTGGGGTCTGTTCCCAAGTTTATTAACTATGTGTCTGTAGACGGGTCATAACTTTAGGATGGAGCGACCCAGCTGCGACCACGGATGTTGGAATAAACGAGATGGGACTAATGGCCTAGACGTACCTCGCCTGCTTCCTCTCAATATCAGGACGTAGATAAATTGTGATGGAACCAACGGCTGTGTTAGCATTCCCTATATTTATATTGACAAGGTTCATCATCCTTGGCGTTCAGGACTAATATCCTATGAGAAGTGGGAACCTGCTGGGCTCCCTAATAAGGGACATTATCCATTAAGTCCCGAACGGATTGCTCTTCTCGTTAGGCACCCGAATATAACTAGGAGTATGTGGCCGTGATGAATATGCACACAAGATGCAGCTGGAAGCCATTGGTTACGCAGGTAGGTGGAAGGTGCCTAGAGATCGCTCGCCTGCTTTACTTTGTTATTTACTGGGAGATTGTATTGTAACTATGAGAGATCCTCACGCTGCCTCTCCAGCTAATATACAGGACTTAAGATATTACCAAATTATCAGATACCTAGGGCTGGAGCATACCATACTATACAGGGTCTATAAAATCGACTTGAGAGTGAGTGGAGAACCCGCACAGTATCATTGGCTCCCAATATTACTGGGACTAAGAATCCTTTGGAGTCCTTGCTTGCACACAATATGTTAAGCGGACTATGATCATAGGAAGAACCTTGCTGGCACAAAATTTAGCATGGGAATAATAATAGAGACCCGTGAGGGATGCTGCATACAGCCAGATTCGTATACTGGACTGACATGCCTTTATGAGGACGGACGTGCGATGACCTGACCAGCTGCACCTTTAAATATAAGGACTAGGGACTTAAATCAAGCTTTTAGAGATACCTCAGCCTGTCGTACCACAGAAATATACAGTGACTAATCCTATGTGGGAGTACCCTAAGGTGCCGCTCAAAAATGATTATTTATCAGGAATAATCCATAGTAGAGCCCAGCCTTGCTGTAGCCAATATACTGGGTTATCTAAGGCTGGACGTTAAGATCCTAGAGACCACTGCTGGGCCTGACCATCCCTAATTATACAGACTAGATCTAGAGGGAACCTAGTCTGCTTCCCATAATACTCAGGACCTTAATCTGACAGATCGCTAGATGCGCTGCGAATATAACTGGAAGGGTACGTAAAATCCTAGGCGGACCCAGGAGGAGACGTGCGACTCTGAGGCTGCGACCTCAAGTTTATTAGTCGAGGGAACTATTATACTAAGACGAACCTAGCGCTTGGCACTGGGGGTCGCACGGAATATACTAGGTACTTGAATTGCGCTAAGGAGACATAGCTTAGTTTGGGGGCGGATGCCGCTCAAGAAATTTTTATACAGGGTACTAATTGCCCGTAATGGGAGTGACCGTAGCTGGGCTCCCAATATTACTGAGGTACTTCATATCCTAGTAGGTGACGTTAAAGGACCACCGAGTCTTGCGTCCATATTATACGAGAAAGACGTGATGAATCCTTAGGAAACCTTAGCGTGTGGCTACCTCCAATATTACGGACTAATCTAGTGAGATCGCTAGCTAGCTCCAGACATATTACAGGACTATAATTTCCTTTGTTGGTAAGCACTGTGTTAGTGGATGGCTTGCTTCCCAATATAATTAGGCGGATCAAGGTTCCTAGGACGCGCCAGTTCGGTGCCACTCCAAAGAGTACATGTGACTAATACTTAGAGTATGAGGACCCAGCTAGCAACCCAGTAGTTATTAATAGGGACTAATTCCTAGAGAAAGTAGAGGAACCAGAGTTGAGCTGCAGTCCGAATTATCAGGACTAATCGGCTTCAGAGACCCCAGTTGCTACCAGAATATTAACTACGGAACTGAATCTCTAGTAAGGACTCCAGCCTGTCCTCCCAATATCATTATGTTTGTCGCAATCTTATGAATGTTGATAATGGAAAAGGTCGATGGGGAGAATCTGTAGGGCAGGCGGGCTGCTTAGCAGTTTCGCCTGCTAGGCATAAAGATATTTGCAGGATGAGGAGCATCGGCCATTCTTCTTGTACGGTTATGTCCACGGCCCCTTCATAAAAAAGCGCCTATTACAATCCCTCTCCACTCTCTATACAGGCATTAACTGGCTGTTGGAAATAAAGACTTGTGGAAAGATAGGACGAAGGGGGGAGGTGAAAGCATGGAGTGGAAGTTAGTTGTATGGTATAGGAATGAAAACTTTGATAGCATGGTTTGTGGGGTGTGTAGTAGCCCTACCCATTCAGCCTTTAGGCACAGGGGTTTTTTTAGTGCCCCCCTTACAGGCGGTAGAGGTAGATGGCCCCCCTGTAGAAATAGTAGATGCCCCGCCTGTGCCAGTGGGCTGGTTAGAGCCATATATTTGTAGCCGGTAGATGAGCCCCCCATTGTTATGCCAGGTAGGTTGCCCCCATTGTTTGCCAAGGTGGTTTGCCCCCTCTTATTGTTTAGCAAGGATTATTAGTATGTGCCCAGCACCTGTGTTAGCCCAGTGGTGTTAGTGCCCACAATCCTGTTTAGGCATATGTGGTTGTGGCCAACCAGTTGTTGTGTCCATGGTGTGGTGCTCACACAGTCGTGTTAATTGCCTGGGTAGATAGTATGTCCCCATCTGTTGCAGTGGTGTAGTTCGACCCCCTCGTGGGGGCAAGGTTTGTTGGCCACCTGGGGGTCTTTGGGAATGGGTATATGAGTGTTGGGTTCCCCTTGTTTGCCAGGTGTGATGGTACCAATTTGGGTTGGGCATGCGGTGTAGTGTGTGTCCCAGACTGTTGCCCAGGGGATCCGGGTTAAGATGGCACCCCTCTCTGTTGCCAGGTAGAGAGTGGATTGCACACCCTCTGTTGCCATGGTTGGCACCCCCTCTGTTGAAAGGTTTGTTGAACCTCCGTTGCCTGGTAGTGCACCCTATGTTGCAAGGTTGTCCACCTTCTGTTGCCTGGTTGTGTCCCCTCTGTTGACTGGTAGGTTTGGGGCCCACGAGGTTGCCAGGGTGTGAAAACACAAGAGGGGGACGACTGGGTAGTGAAAACCTACGATGTCGGCCGCCTGGGTAGTGTACCAATCTGTTGACGGTAGAGATTGTCCCTCTTGTTGCCACCAGGAGTAGATATAGATATAGTTGCCCCCAATTCTCTGTTGGCCAAGGGTGGGGAGGTTAGTATAGATTTAGAAGCCCCCTCTTTTCTATAAAAGATCTAATAAAAATAAAAATAATTATATTCCACTAGTACCTCACCAAGGCTCCGTGCAGCACAGGCCGGCTCACCGGAGCCCCCCACCCTCCCCGGTCCTCTCGCCCCCCGGCCTGTCCCGGAGACGATGCGGACGTAAAATAACAATTTATTGTTTTTTTTATACACGCTGTGTGTATTAATTTACCTAACTATTTTATCTCGCTCCCTAGCGCTTAACGCAAGATCAAAACTAATTATACTAGATAGATATTTATGTTGTTGTTTTATTTTATATCTAATTATCTTAATTAACCTACCTGGATCTACATAGAATACTTAGAACTGTTCCATCCCCCCCCCCGCCCCCTTTTTTAATTTCCCTCCACCTTATATTTAATAACTTAACTAATTTTTTTGTTCATCAGCTATTTCCCTCCCCCATTTTGATTCCCTAAATAGATATAGTACCCTGTATTGTGTCCCGCTTGTCTGTGAAGCAATATTTTAGATATAGAAGCCCGCACTCGCCACCACCCCTCCCCGCAGTAATTGTGGTAGAGAGAAAGATAGACTCGCACAGTGGTATATCTTTTTTGTGTGGTGGTGTTGTGAATTGGTTTTATGGTATTGTCTTTTTAATAATTTCTGTCGATGTCGTTGGATTGTTAGCCACCCCCGCACCGCCCGCCCCACCGCCCCCTTTTTTTCGATTTACATACTAGAGCTCGAAGAGATGTGTTGGGCGTTCCTCGCTCGCGCGAGATACTAATCTTCTTAGTAGTCCAATATACAGGGGACTAATCCTAGAGAACCTCGCGCTGCTCCCATATACAGGACTCATATCTAGAGGAACCCTCGCCTGCTCCCACCATATATACAGGACTAATCCTAGAGTACCCCCGAGCCTTAAATATACAGTGAACTATTCTAGAGATCCACAGCTTGTCTACCAATATATACCCTAGCTGCTTCCTCCAATCCTAGTGTAAGGGACCTCTCCGACGCGCACGCATTATGACAGAGGAGGGGCTGAGATATGATTATCATCTTTGGTCATTGTGGAGATCCTAAGCGTGCAAGGCTGCTCTCCTTGTAGTTTAATATTGTGACGCAGGGTATCTTTAATCCTGTAGAGTGTGCGCTTCGTCTGCGTCCGGCAAGTTATTTACAGGTGAGCTAATACTTTCTGTAGTGATGTACCGCAGAGGTCTGCGCAATATACAGGACCTAATCACTATTTTTGATATAGGTTAGTTTAGAGATAGGTTTCGCCTTAAGACAGACTGCTCCCAATATACAGGGACTAATCCTTAGGAAAGACCCAGTTGCCACACAATATAACAGTGACTATAATCCTTGAGAGCTAGCTGCAACCCAATTTATACATTGTTTTGGAATAATCCTAGAGACCCTTAGCTGTATCCCAATATTAACAGGACCTAATTCCTGCCAGTACCCAGCTTTCGCTTGTTTATTTGATCTGCGACTGAAGTATAATCTAATGGACTTATTGAATTTAGTTCGTGGTTATTTGGGGATTTTAATGATGAGTAAAGCGCGAGACGCACACAGAATCTCTAGGGCTACGCTGCAGCCAAGATGTTAGTACGAGGTAACTAATTGCCTGTGAAGTTATGTAGACGCTATTCAGATAGAATTCGTTGGTGCTTCCGTAATAATCTTGTATCAAGGAGTTTACTTTAATTCTCATTTAGTTATTAAATACCGTGCTGCTTCTGTCTTCCTCTTGGGTATTTCAGTGTGACAGGAGAGTTTCTAAATCTCTTGAGTTAGTGAGCGCGTCGCACAGGAGCGTGGGGCTATACCAATATACACGACTAATCCTAGAGGGACCTAGCTGATGTTCCCAATTTATCAGAGACCTAATCCTCAAGAGTACCTTAGCTGCTCCCAATATTCGGACTAATCCTAGTGACCTCGTGCTACCCAATATACAAGGACTAATCCCTAGAAGACCTCTAAAGTGCACCCAATGATTAAAGGACTAATCCTAAAACCTCGCTTGGCTCCCGAATAGTGTCGGATGTTTTACTAAAGGACTAATTCCTGTAGATGGAACTCAGACTATAGCCCTTGGGACATAGACGGCTCCCTAATAATATACAGGAATAACAATCCAAGAGATCCAGCTGCTCCCAATATTATTTCAGTGGGACTCTAAAAGTTTTACTAGTACGAGGCCCCTGAACAGGAACACCCCATTCGGTTGCTCGCTTCAGCAGTAATAGATTTAGGACTTTGAGATGACTCTTCCTTATCCGAGAACCTCGTTCCTAGCTTTGATTGGGCTGTCACGTATTGTGATGTGGATTTCTTTAATATACAGGAGGCTAAAATCAGAGACCGTCGCGCTACATGCATCACATATTATGAATTTGCAGGGACTTAGGTTTATAGGCGGGGGTGCCTATGGATGCTTTTCGCCTGTGGCTCTAACCCATAGGAAGATAGACGGACTAATCTAGAGACCTCGCTGCATCCAATATACAGGACTAATCCTAGAGACCTCGCTGCACCAATATACAGGACTAATCCTAGAGACCTCGCTGCACCAATATACAGGACTAATCCTAGAGACCTCGCTGCACCCAATATACAGGACTAATCCTAGAGACCTCGCTGCACCAATATACAGGGACCTAGATGAAGGTTTTGTAAGAGTGGACTCTTCGCGCACTTTGCAAGCGCAGGTATAGTACAGAACTAATCATAGAGAGACCTAGCATGCCCTCTTTTTTTTTCCCTATATATATTCGAGTGGACTGTTAAATTCGAGCTTCATATAGAGACTCGCTGCCCAACTTTACGAGGGGACATATATCCTAGTGAGCTAGCTGCACCGCCTTATTGATACAGGGGTCATGGTCCTATGAGGACCTAGCGCTATGGCTTCGCCAATCATTGATAGGATGGACTAGAATCTATAGACGGCCAAATAGTCTGTCCAATATACAGGACTAATCCGAGAGACCTAGCTGATGTCGCCCGCCGTTAGATTGTACTAGGACTTGTTCCTAGAGTACCATGCAGGAGTACCCTCGAGGGCGTGGTAATGGTATCACTATTTAATTTCTGGTACTATGGAGCTATATATAGGCATAGAGACCTTGTGTATGGCGCTGTCGCCGAATTTATTATAGGACTAGGGGGATCTGATTATTACTTAAGAGTACCTAGACTTGGACTCCTCAATATTTACAGGACTAATCCTAAGAGACCCAGAGCTGCATCAATTATACAGGACTTATCCTAGAGACTTAGCTGATCCATCTATAAAGGACTAATCCTAGTGACCTAGCTGCATCCAATATACAGGACTAATCCTATAGACCTCGCTTGCACCCTATATACTGGACTAATCCCTAGAGAGGGGGGGGGGGGGGGAGACCCAGCTGCATCCAATATTCATGGATAATCCTAGAGACTGCTGCACCCCAATATACGGACTAATCATAGAGACCTCCGTCCTCTGCATACATATACAGGTCTAATCCCTAGAGAACTAGCTGCATCCAATAATACAGGGACTAATCTAGAAGTGCTGCAGCTGATACACCAATTATACAGGACTAATCTAGAGGATACCAGCTGCATCCTGTATATTATATGGGTACTATTCAATTGGAATTTGCCCAGCTGCTCCCAATGATACAAGGACTAATCCATAGAGAACCTAAGCATGCTAGCTCAGAATAGATTAGCTGTCGTTAGTCCTACGCATATTTACAGGGACTAATTTCCGATCCCACAATATTTCAGGAAAATACTTGAGACATTTGAAGGTCTTTGTTGGAGAGCCAAGTATTTTACTTTAGGGACATCGTTATAAAGATATACCTTTAGAGCGACACGCTCTGCTGCATGCCCCAAATTGTATGTATAGGCATTAGCGCTTTGAGATTACTTACTATCTTTTGTTGTCGCTTTAGGGATGTCTCGATTTTGCTTGCCCCCCATTATAACGGAAAAAAAAATTCTAGAGAGGACCAGCTGCTCCCAATTACTGGGTAACTAATCCTACGAGTACCTTGCGGCTGCACCCAATATACATGGACCTAATATCCTAGAGACCTTGACTTATCAGTTATCAACAAATATACAGGGGTCATATATCCTAGGAAACCGCCTGTGCTCCCAATATTTACAGGACTAATCCTAGAGAACCAGCTGCATACAATCTACAGGACTTATCCTAGAGACCCCAGCTGCCAACCAATTATAACTGGACTAATCATTGAGGTAGTCCAATATGCGTTGCTTCTCCCTCTTAATGTAATGTTATGGATGTTCTTATCCTAGAGACCTCGCCTGATCCCAATATACAGGACTATGCCTAGAGACCCAGTCAGCATCCAATATACTATGGGATGAATAATTATTTTATGATTTCGCCGTGGTAGAGACGCCTCATGCTTTCGCTGCAACTCTACAATGATGATTACTGGGACTAATTCCTAGAGACCCTAGTGCTTCACACAATATACAGGACTAATCTAGGAAGACTAGTTAGTCCCAATATACGATAATCTTAGAGACCGTTAATGACTTATGCGTTGTGATCCAATTTACTAGGAGGTACTTATATTGCGTAGGAGATAACCGAAAGGTGCACCCCTATATACTCAGGAGCTAATCCTAGTGACCTCAGCTTGCTCCATAATACAGGATAATCCTAGAGGACCTCGCATGTCACCCAATATACAGGATAACTAATTTTTCTTATTGGGGAGAGCCTCATGGAGAGTTAAGTCTGCCGATCTTATTCCCCAAATTTACAGGACTAATTCAAAGGAGACACAGCTGCACCCAAATATACATATCAAATGGACTAATCCATAGCAGACCCTAGCTTGCAAACCAATCTATACAGGGACTTAAATCTAGAGACCATGCTTGCTCCCAATATACCGAGTATTACAGGCTAATCATAGAGACCCCAGCTGCCCCCAATATACAGGGGACTAATCATAGGGACCCTGATGCCCCCATTTACAAGGACTAAATCACTAAGAGACCCCTGATCTGCTTATCGTCGCTCTCGAGACTCGATAGAAAAAAATATTACGAAGTGGACTAATTCTCTTTGAGAGGTGAACTCCTGACCTACCTCCAATATATTACAGGATCTTTTATCGATCTTATAGAGACCCTAGATGTATGCCTAGAGGATACGCTTTTTTATTGGGGACTATTCATTATGATGAATACTAGATGTGCTTAATGCCGCGAGATAGTTTAAGGTGAGTCGTTTAATTCCCTTAGGATATCCAGCTACTGTATTACCTGAATATGAGTGACTCTAGCTCAGGCTGCACCCCTCAGGCGTGAACCGCTCACTCATTATTCAGGGACTATTCGCGTTAGAGTGGATTCTCTTAGGCTGGGTTCAATATACTAGGAACTTAAACATTCACTAGATGCACCACCTACATACCTAGAAACCATAGCTGCACCACAATATTACAGGATAATCTAGGACTTCTGAATCCTACTGGGGCATAGAAGTCCTACATGGGTGTTAGGTAAATGCTTTGTTAAGAGATAGCTCCTGTTCCAGCGCAATATCTATATCATAGGGGATTATTTCATTACTAGTGAGTCTTCTCGTCGCGAACGTGGATTTCTGTACTCCTATTTATAACTAGGTAATCTTTAGTTTTTGAATGAATCCGTATTGATGACCGCGTGCTACCAATTTACTAGGGAATGAATCCTAGAGACCCAGCTTGTCCCCCAATATACAAAGGAACTAATCCTAGGACCTAGCCTGTCTCCTCAATATACAGGGCTATCATTGAGACCCTAGCTGAATACATTTTTTACAAAGGACTTTATTTTATTTAGAACGATGTTGGTGACCCGAGTATGTTGCAATGCACTCCGAATTATTATTTCAGGACGTGAATACACTGAGTGAGTATCGCCTCGAGGAAAGTGTGCGATAGAGTTTCCCTATAGTATATAGTGGTACTGTAGAATCCTAGAGGTGGACTCAAGTCGATGGTCTTCACGGCATTTATACTCAGGATTCTTAATAACAGAGGAGTAACGCCTCAATGTTTGATTTGCATCCAGATTTTTAGCAGGACTGGATTCCTTAGTAGTTTCTTAACGCTTTGCTCTTCACGCCAAAATATACTTTAGTGTGAATGGAAAAATTCCGCTATTGATGAACTAGCTGCTCACCAAATTTACTACGAGATATCTAGTATCCTAAGAAGACACCAGCTCGCACCCAATTCTACAAGGATCTAATCCTAGAGACACAAGTCTGCTCCCAATATACAGGAATAATCCTTGAGGACCCAGCTGCCACCAAATTTATCAGGATAATTCTTAGAGGACCTAGCTGCTACCAATTTACAGGACTAATTCCTAGCGACCTCGCTCACACAATATACAGGGACAGTAATATAGAGACCTCGCTTCGCCCCCAATTTAACTGGGACTAATCCTTAGAGACCAATTCGCTGCCCCCAAATTACAAGGAGATACTATATCATCTAGTAGATAGAACCTATGCTTTGCACCCCAAATTAATTATTTATGAGACGTATATTTTTTATAGCATAACGCCTTGAGACTCCTGTATTGCTCACAAATATAATCATGTAGAATTAGAGATCCTAGAGACTAGCTAGCTCCCAATTACAGAGGGACTAATCCCTAGAGGACCTGCGTGCAAATCTCCAATATTTAGCATGGACTAAATCCTAGTTAATAGAGTGGATCCGTAGAGAGCTGTCGTTATCCACGAGCTAGTATTACTTAGGGTCTTCGAATCCTTAATTGAGAATAGTCGCTGCACGCAATATACAGGCATAATCCTTGTGAGACTTAGCCTGTGCTCCCGCCTCATAATATTTTTAGCTGGTATCTTAATTTCTTAGAGAGTACTCCAGCGTATCCCGCAATGTAGTTTGCTAGGGTCTGAAGTTTCAAGTCTAGAGACCATGCTGCTCCTCTCAAATTATTACTATAGGAGTCTAATCCTAGATAGGAGTACGCTTAGTTAGTTCTTACCCAAATTATGTAGAGGGTACTCTATTCTATATAGAGACATAGGTTGCCACCCATTATCGAGGATCTAATCATAGAGACCTGGGCTGACTAAACTCATTTTTAATCAGTGAGACTAGAATGCCTAGGGTAGACATAGTGAACACAAATATACAGACTAATCTAGAGTCACACGCTGCTCCCGCAAATATACAGGGACTAAATCCTAGAGACCAAGCTGCTCCCAATATACAGGACTAATCTAGAGACCGTGCTCCAATATACAAGGACTTATTCCTAAGAGACCCTCGCTGCTCCCAATATAAGTGGATAATAATCCAACTAGGACAAGCTGCTTCCCATTCTACAGGTGACTAATACCTAGGAGGTACCAGCTGTCCAATAATGCAGGACTTATCTAGTGGACCTAAGCTGCACCCAATATACAGGTCTAATCCTAGAGACCCGGCATGGCCAGGGCCACTGAACCAAATATTCAGGATAATCACCTGAGGACCTAACTGCACCATTATACATGCGACCTAATCTCAACTACAGACCCAGCTAGATCCCACATATGGATACATGTTTGGGTTATTCTTCGAAAATTAACGAGAGGACTTTTGACTGCTCAGGCGTGCGTTGTCGTCACTGAGAGGGTATACAGGGAAATCCTAGTGACACTCTGCTTTGCTCACTCCAATTTACAGGTTACGAACGTAATCCCTAGAGGTATCTACAGCAGTGCTGGCTCAGACGACGCTTGAGATTTTTTACAGGGTTACATTATCGGTGCTGTGAGGGGGATTAAATAATAACCTCTGCTTGCTGTAGCTCCCTATTTACAGGGACCTAATGATGTAGTGAGAGACCTAGGGACATGACTCTGACCCTAGTATATTTAACATGGGAACTTAAATACTTTGAGAGTATAAGCTTGGGATAGCGTGCAGTATGATCAATGTTTGCAGGTGATCTATATTTCCATGTAGGGATGACCGACCCATAGCATGCACCACAATTATTCAGGGACTAATTTCCTAGAGACAGCTAGCACCCAATATACAAGGAATAATCCTAGAGGACCCTGTGCTCCTCAATATTACAGGTAACTTTATCCTAGTTGAGACCGACGTCCGTGCTTCAGTCATCTCGTTAGGGTATTGTATGTACAAAGGACAGATATATCTCTATCAAGGGTCCAAGTCATGCTTTTCCCAATATTATGCAGGACTAAGATGGATAATTTCGCTAGTTGTATCCTGAAGCTGTGACGCTCCTCATTATACTAGGTGGGATATAAATCCTTATAGAACAGATGAGGAAGAGACATTAGCGCTGCTTGCTCTGCTTCTCAGATAGATACGCATGGAGCTCTTAATGCCCTGTAGAGACGGAAATAATCGACAGAGAGCCATAGCTGCATCAATATACAGCGCACTATCTAGATTCTTGCTGCTTCCCAATATAACAAGTGATCTAAGAGCCTAGCGGATTGTCTACTCGTAATTTGGCACATCCGTTGAATAATATACAGGGGACTAAATGCCTAGAAGGGAACCTCTCGCAATCCTTAGATGAGGTCTTCACTGTTTAGAGGATGTCTGGCATCCATATAGATTAAGGTGTGGGTATGAGTTTTCGCTGAAGTCCATGTAGGGATAGTTCCTATGTTTGCTCCTCTCGGTATTGTAGAAGGATAGTTAATTGGGATTTAATCGACTAGGTAGATGAGCCTCTCGTCTGCTTCGTTCGCAAGTTTTATCAGGTGAGTAAGAATTCGCCGCTAGAGGTAGAGCCCATGGACTTTGTGCTGCCTGCGCGCAACTATATCAATTGGATTTATGTCCTTAGATGGACCATCGCTTGGCTACCGCCAATTTACAGGTACTAATGCTAGGACCAGCTGTGAAAGCATACCATATATTATCTGGTACTTAATTCTATGGAGGACTCATTTAGCGTGGCGCGTAGTCTAGCTCGTAATTTAGTTGACAGGAGCCATGTTGAAGTGTGCCTAAGGAAGGGTAGCCGTTGGACGCGGTAGCTTGGATGTGCCATAGATATGTTACAAGGACTAATTACTTTAGCAATAGGACGCGCATAGGCGTGGCGCGTTACGATCTAGGCTCTTTTGTAGACTACATTGTGAATCTAATATGCCTTAGTGGAGGGACTTCAGCTGTTGAGCCTCTTATGTTTTCAGATTACTAATCTAGAGACCAGCTGACCAATATACAGGATACCCTAGAGCCCCGCTGTCCAATATACAGGACTAATCTGAGCCAGCTGCCCCAATATACAGGATAACCCTAGAGCCCCTGCTGCACCCAATATAAGGACTACCCTAGAGACCGGGTGCCCCCAATTAAGGAATAATCCTAGGACCGGGCTGGCCCCCAAATTAAAGGACTAATCTAGAGAACCAGCTGTTTTCCCCAATATTACGGACTAACCCTAGGGGACCGCTGCCCCCAATATACGGACTAATTAGGCCAGCTGCCCTTCCCAATATACGGACTAACCCCAGAGCCTAGCTGCACCAATTTTATAAGGACTAATCCTAGAGACCAGCCCCCCCCAAATAATACAGGACTAATCCTAGAGACCCCCCGCCCCCAATTACAGGGACTAATCCTGGACCCAGCTGCCCCAAATTATACAGGACTAATCTAGAGACCCAGCTGCCCCAATATCAGGACTAATCCTAGGACCAGTTTCGCCCCAAATAAGGACTAATTAGAGCCCAGCTTTTCCCCAAATTACAGGACTAATTTTTGAGCCCCCAGTGCTCCCCAATATACAGGGACTAATCCAGAGCCAGCGCCCCCCAATATCGGGGGGACTAATTAGGGGACCTGCTGCCCCCAATTTACGGGATTAATCCTAGAGACCCGTGCACCCAAATTACAGGATAATCCAGAGACCTAGTGCCCCCCAAAAATACGGAAAACCCTAGGGGACCCAAAGCTGCTCCAATAAAAAGGGGACTAACCTAGAAGACCCAGCTGCCCCCTTAAGGCTAATCCTAGGGCCAGCTGTCCCAATAATAAGGGGACTAACCCAGACCCTGCTGTCCCAAATATACGGGGACTAACTAGAGGCCCGCGCCCAAATTTTTACAGGATAATCCTAGGGGCCTGTGCCCCAATTTTTCGGGATAATCCAGGGGGCCCCAGTGCCCCCAAAATATACAGGACAATCTAGAGCCAGTGCCCCCCCAAATATACAGGACTAACCCTAAGACCTGCTCCCCAATATACAGGACTAATCCTAGAGACCCAGCTGCACCCAATATACAGGACTAATCCTAGAGACCCAGCTGCTCCCCAATATACAGGACTAATCCTAGAGACCCAGCTGCCCCCAATAAACAGGAAAATTTGAGACCCGCTGCTCCCAAAATAAGGCTAATCATAGAACCCGCTGCCCCCAAATTTTTAACAGGACTAATCCTAGAGACCCGTGCCCCTTTTATACGGGTAATCTAGAGGCCCTGTGATCCAATTAAGGAAAAACCAAGCCCGTGCCCCAAATTTTACAGGCTAATCCTAGAGCCCAGCTGCCCCCAATATACAGGCTAATCCTGAGACCTCCCCCCCCCCCCCCGCTGCCCCAATTAGGGGGACTAATTTTTGAACCGTCCCCCCAATATACGGGGAAAAATCCAGAGACCCCGCCCCAATAAAAGGACTAATCCTGGACCTGTGCCCCAATATACAGGATAACCCTAAGCCCCCGTGCCCAATATACAGGACAAATCCTGAGCCCCAGCTGCCCCAATATACAGGACTAATCTAGAGACCCGCTGCCCCCTTATACAGGACTAATCTAGGGGGACCGCGCCCCATTTTCAGGATAATCCTAGGCCCCGCTGCACCAATATACGGGGACTAATTTTTGAGCCCCAGCTCCCCCCAAATATAAGGATAACCCTAGAGACCCAGTGC
>JAODAL010022287.1:0-65093 GCA_025379985.1 Phyllomedusa bahiana | reverse complement strand
CAGGCTAAGGCGTTTTTCACATGGCTTATCAAGCCGTAATTGCGGGACGGATTTCCCCCGCAGTTACGGCTTGAATAAGGGGGGGGAAAGGGGCCAAAGGCCTCGTTCACACTGGCCTTATTAGGCGCGGATTGGAGCCGTACTGCGCGCTGGATTAGCGCTGCAGTACGGCTCCAATCCGTCCCTGTCATTACGGTAATCCACAGTTCTCATAGAGAACTGTGGATTCCGTCGCTCCTACCGCTCGGTGAATCCGCCGCGGGGGGGAGAAAGTGACATGCACATTATTTACGGCGTGTGTGCGCGCCGTAAATAATGCATTGTCTATGGGGCCGGCGGACAGCGCCCCCGCCCCTTATTCAAGTCGTAACTGCGGGCGAAATCCGTCCCGCAATTACGGCTTGAATAAGCCGTGTGAACACTGCCTATGGGCCCTGTTCACACACCGGATTTTTTCTTACCAAAAAATCTGGTGGGTATCTATGGCAGAAATCCATGCCGATTTCCACCACAGATTCTATCTTTTGTGCAGCAGATTTTGCCACGTATCTGGAAACAGATTACCCCATTCAATGGCACTAATTTGCGTCCTGTTTTCCAATGCAATTTCTATGTGGAAACAGTGCAGAATATTTGACTTTCCACGTATTTCTCAAGGAATCTGCAAACTACAAATTGCAAAATCTGTGGCAGAAAAAAACGCAACATACAAGCCACTAGATGTATTCCTGGATTTTATGAACTACAATTCGCCCTGGGGACAGATTTACACAGAGTTTTTATCCCATATTTTGGAGCATAAAAGGAATGTACCACACGAAAATAAGCATAAAAAATGCAATTACAGTGTCCCATTGTTTTCAATGGGAATATGCTCCGCAGTTCCCATCATGTTCTTATGGCTACAAATAACAAGGAAAGCCAGGACTTGGAGTAGCTCCATCCAATGTCCTATAACACAGTGAATGTAGGGCAGCAGTTCAAGGGTGTCCCTGAGATCTCGGCTGCATATTACACAGCATATGGCGTGTCACCATAGCCTAACATCAAACAAAACTCCAGTAACTACTGGCCCTAAGCGGTTAAATTCTGATCAGCTGATGTAGTTCTATCTGTTCCAGGAAAAGTTAATTAACCAGATAATATGGCCACCAATACAGCTCCGACTGTTGTCACCCATCTATTTCCAACTCCTTAATGATCAGTCTGCCTTGCTGAGCAGAGGACTTGTAGTGTGAGCAGAGAAGGGGTTAACAGCGTAACCCTGAGCTGGTATAGAAGTCAGAGAGGACAGATTGTTTTGTATCTACACCAGTGTATGTCAAGGAGAAGAGGAGGCCATTGTCGAGCAGCAGCATCATGTCCGTCTGCCTCTGGTTGTTATTTGGGTTTCTGGTGAAGATTATAAGTGGTTATCAGTCTGTTGTGTAGACTCCTGAGTAATCGCTAAAAAGATGTCATTACTGAAGGATTTATGGCATTGTATTAATGCCAGGGTCTCGCTTTATTCATATTAAACCTCCTCTGTCAAAGTTATAATTTCCATGAGGTAAACACTGAGGGGGTGAAGACTGGAGGCCTTGACACAATATATTTAACCAATGCTCTTTCTTTTAGTTAAAGGGGTTCTCTGTGTTAGATAACCCATTTTCGAATCTCCTATTATAATTACGAGGGGTACTCTATTCAGGATCCTCATCCTTTGGGAAGACTTGACCCTGGGCAACCCTGATGGCTACGTTAACACCACCATAACTTACCTCCTTCATACCTGGCCTCTCCCCATAACCGCTGCTAGTGACCCACACCCAATAAATCACAGACAACAATTGGATAAATTGGCCACAGCAGCCGTTTTATTAACAAATACAAACATAAATAACATATTCATAAATACTTATAACCAACATACCTCAAGTACCTAACGGTACCCTGATAAATACTCATAACCATCTTTCACTCACCCAGCTAACTGCCCACCGTTACTCCGACCCCCAAGAAACCATGACAATTCAGCCTTTGGGTAACCAATACCCCCCAAAGGGGCAGAGGCCCTAGGAGCCAACCCCCGACCTGGCGCCCAAACCCCCAAAGGGGAAAACCCATACTCCCCCCCACCCGCATTCAATGACTGGGAGGTCCAAAAGCCATACTGATGGCTCACCAATTTGCTTCCAGGGTACCAGCCGGGGAAGAGCCCCCCCACCTTCCCAGGTCGGTCCCCCTTTCCCCCCCCCCCCGAGGGAGTACACCAGAATGACTCCCCAGGAAAATCTCCTCCCCAACTCCCAGAACCCCTGCCGCCCCCACGAGCATCCCATGAACCCTCTGCATGCGAAGACCCCCCCAAAAACCATTCCCCCTCTCGATCCCCTCTGAACCCGAGGGCCCCCAATCCAAAGCCTCCGCCGTTAAGTGCACTCCATCGGCCCTCAAAAATGTCCCCCGGACTCAAATTTTAGATGCCAAAAACAAAGACCCCTCCGTTAGGCCACAAAACCTGCCACTGCCCTATTTACTTTAATTCGGGCCCGTTAAAGTTCCCCGAACGCGCCCCGCCAGTGATCCCTTTTAACTATGTCAGCCACACAATCACTAAACCGGGAAAGGTTTGGACCACAAACGCAGCAAGTCATATTTAAACCGTCCTGATGAGCTCCCGGGACGCCCGGACCCCAAGTCATTCCCACCTACGTGCGGGACCAGCACATCCTTCCCCTGTCCAGCGCCGCAAACCGATTGATTCAGGCACCACCCCCAGCCAACGCATCCCCCGTCCCCCGAGCCATGGACCTAGCTAAACCCCCTTAGGAAAAAACCCAACTCCCGCCCATTGGGTTCGCTCCCGCCCGTTGCCCCAATGCACGTAGGAAGCCCGAAAATCCATCCCGGAGGGGAAAACGTCTGAAAAAGAAAACAGAAAAAGGTAAACAAAAATTACTACAAGGGTGAAACCCCCCCCCCCAAAACCCTTCTCCCCCCCCCCTTTTTTCTTTTCATGGCACAACCCCGTCCCCAGCCCCAGCCCCAAGTGGGACGGACGTAAAAACCGAAACCTGTCTGACTCCCCCCCTCCCTATCCGGCACCACTTCCCCCACTCGCCCCCAAGCTAGCGGCCCGGTGGCCGCCCCGTTGGGAATGAATGCGGTGCAAAACGATACGGGCCAGCCCAAACTGCTTCCGACAGCGGGGGAAAAAATAGCGGTGAACTGGAACCGTAAAAAAAGGCCCCCGTTTTACTTTTGGATAGAAGGGGCCCCATCTTGAGTTCCGCAAAGCCCAAAAAAAAAAACCCTCAAAACCCAGGGGCACATCAAAGCCCCCGGGGACCGGTTGTAAAACCCCCCTTGCCTTGCCAGCTGGTCAGTTTTCGATTGCGGATGCGAAATGTAACGCACCCCTTGTTCTAACACACCGCCCTGCAATCCCCCCCCTCTCAAACCGACTAGGGGACACCCACTCCCCTACCCTGAGAGCTCCAAAAAGCCAATGAAAAGGCAAAACGGAAAAAAGGCCATCTCGAAACCCGACGCTGCCCCCGACCAGCTCGCCCCCCAATCGCTCCGAAACTGAAACCCCCCCGGGCCCTCGAATCCGACAGCTACCCCTTGAAAACCCCTCAACGCTCGCATAACCACAAAATCCTTAGTAAAACCCCGCAGCCTCCGTTCTAAACCCAAACGCCACCCCGGGACTTTTAACCTTGGAAACCCGGGCGGCCCCAACCTTTCTCGCCGGGCACCGGCGTGAAGCACGAATGCCCCACCGATCCTCTTCAAAACACATCTCCCGTTGAGTCCCCTCCGCCCAAAAACCCCCAGGCTGCCTCATAACCCCCCAGGTTGTTCCCCCCAAGAAGCCCAAATCAAGCTACCAGTTCTCAAAGGCCCACGGCCAAAGTGCGGGGACAATCCCCCCAATTCCCCCGCCTGGTCCCAACTCCGAATCGTCCCACTGCAAGCGAGAAGAAATCGCCACCCGTTTTGAACTCCTGGCACATTTCTGCTCGCCCCCAAGAATTCAAAGACAACACTTAAACACTAACAACCGTAGGGCCTGCCCCACTGGGGTGACGAACCCACAACTATTAAGGGGCCTGCACCACCCCCAATTGTCACAAAAAATCGGCCCCTTCCGATTTTTAAACCGTTCTCCCCCCCCCACAATTCCACGGCCACCACAAGGGGGAAAAAAACTCCAGAAATGCCAAATTGCGCATATCGGCAGCTCCCTCCATGACCCGGCCCCAAGGGGGCCGCGCCCAAGAGCCCCCACAAATGCCCCAAAGCCCGTGTCCCCGAGCATCAGTAAAATTCCCCTTTGCTTTTGGGAAAACCCCCCCCTCCAATATGGGGAACGCCCATTGTCCCCTGTCCAAAAAACCCGACCACCTGCCAAACACCCCGATGACCCCTGTTGGTCTTTAAAAAGGATGGGGCCTATCGATCCCCGCCGTTGCACTTGCCAACCGCCTGCAAAAAACCCAAACCCCTAGGCAGATCCGGCAAGCAAAATTGAGTTTCCCCGAGAAGCATTGCAGGTCCCTCAACTGGTTCTTCGCAAAATCTCCCCTTCCTGACCTAAACCCCTTTAACCCTTCCACTTGTCATCCGGAAAATTTGACTCCATTCGTATGAATCATCCCTATTCCCAGAAAATCAAACGGGCCCCCGGACCCTCCGTTTTATCCGCCCCCCAACGGCCCCCCCGAAGCCCCTTTGCCACCCAGCCATTCCCTGAGAAAAAGACCCAACCCCGCGACCCCGAGGCCCACGCAAAAAAAAATCATCGAGAAAGGGAAAAAGGAATCCAGCCCGGACAGTCCCGAACCACCCACCCAAAAAAGTGCTAAAAGCCCAAAATAGCACACGATAGCGAACAACCCATGGGAAGGCATTTAAACATAAAATTTTCCCTTCCATAAAACACCCAAAAACGCAAAACTATCGGGATGAACCGGGCCCGAAACCCGGGAAACCGCTTCAAAGCCCGTCTTGGCCATCAATGAACCCAACCCATGCGTGTAAAAAGCAAAACCCCGCATGAATGACCGTATACACTACTGAACACAGTTCCGGCGCAACCCCATGTTCCCCGATCGCCCCTTAGGAAACGCAAGTGATGTATGAGGGGGAACTTTTTCGGTCCTTTTTGGCACCCCCCCCAAAAGGAAAAACGCTAATTGCCCAATGGCGGGCACTCAAGGGGCCACCCTCCGCCCCAACGCCCCCTCCTTGGCAAACTTTCACCCACCACCGAGGATTCGTGGGCCGATTGGGTTTTTTAAATTTGAAAAGGGGACCTCATGCTCGGGCGGGGTACCTGAACCCCTGACGAAACCCTCCGACAACAAAACCCCCGATGCTTTATCCGGGAAACCATCCAAAAAAGGCGCCTTTTTTTGAATTTCCCCATGGCGTCACCCCTTGTCCACCCGCAAACCCCCTTTTCCCCGCCCCCTTCTTAAAAACCCCTTTGTGGCTGGGTGGGTTGACCCCCCACAAAAGGGCTTGGTGCTTGAAACCGGGCAACCCGGAGCCAAATTTACATTGGCCGTTTTAAAACAGCCAAAACCCCCCTCCTTTTCCTCCACGGGCTGTACCCTGCCCTGGCTTGAAACCCCCCCCTTGGCCGGACGACCCCGGCCCCCCCAGGAAAGGACTCCCCAAATTTAGTCGGCCCCCATGATTTTTAACCCCATGGGCCCAATACCCTTTGTGGCCCCAGCTTTATGGCCGGACGCCAGCCTTTTCTCTGACGAAAACTTTTGTCATCCCTTTAACCACGCCATCCCTCCAAAACCCCTATGTGCCCGGGTTGAATCCAAATAACAAAAAAAGCCCGAAAAATTTTTCCGGTGCTTTTGCCCCCCAGCTCGCCAAAATCGCAAAAGCTTGAAACCCATTTTCGAAAATGTCGGGGGAATGAGCCTCACCTGCGCTTCTCCTTTTCCTCCTTCTTATTTTCTCCGCTTCCCTTTACCATTTAAATTTTCTCTGGGAAAAAGGGGAAGATCCGAGTACTCCCTTCGATCTTCTCCCTACTTCCTTTTTTTGATTCCCCCAATGGACCTTCGAAGCAACGTATACTTCCCCACGCGCCCTATCGCCCCAATCTAACCCTTCATTCGGCCCCTTTGTCCTGGAAAACCCGAAACCCGTCCCCCCGCCGGGACCCAACGACCCGGTCCGATCCCCCGCACTCCCCATTTTCTACCCAGGGAACCCCCCCAGGGGCGGCAAGAACCCACGCGTCCCCGGTGAACCCGCACCCCGGATCGCCGACCCTAAATCGCGCTAATAGCTCCCAAAAAGGGCCGCCGCCAACCCGCCGCTTCCCCTGTCCCTCCTCAGACCTCCCACTCTCAGCCCCCAAACCCCCCCGCCCCCCCAGCCCCCGAAAATCGGGGAAACGAACGACTGGCCCAGACACTCCCCCGGCTGGTGGGCGCTGTGAACCCACCACCGTCTTTGGGAACCTTGATGAACCGTCCCCGGGGAAATCCTTGCTCCAACAACGCGCACGGCAAACCCGGGTCAAGGGCCCCTCAAACCCTGAAAGGGGAGGACCCCCCGCCCGGCCAGGTTTTTGGGGAACCCGAGCTGGGGATGCCAAGCGGGGGGTTTTAATAGTCTTCCTCCTCCTCAGAACCCCAATTTGGGCCCCGGGACCGCCGCCCGTCACACCACTTTCCTGTCCTCCAGCGCTGTCAAAACCCGTCCGTTGAAGTGGAGCGGTGGCGCTCGGTTACCCCTCGGGCCGGCACTCACCAAAGGGGGGGTCCGTCACCCCCGAACGCACAGTAGGTATTGGGGCGCAGGGGCCCCCGCCAGGGGGGAAACGACTCGCTGCCCCCCGCGGGAAAGGGCCTTAAGGATTCCTCCCAGACCAGATTTCCCCTAGCCTGCGAACTAGCAGCCCCCGGAGGGTTCCCTTGGGGGCTCCCCCGCGGGGCGGCGGGGGCCCCGGGGGGTGCGTCAGGGCTCAACCGTGTGGGGGCGAGCCCTCCTCCTCGCCTCCCCTGATGTGCTGTGTCCTGAGGCTGATACCGGGCCCACACGGCCACGCCGCCCGGCGCTCCAGCACTGCTCCCTGCCTCGTCAAACATGGACGCTCCCCTAAGCCAATGGGGCCCCCGGGGGCCGCTCCCAGGGCCCCGCACACCTCAAAATTCCCCCGCCATGCACCTGAGCAAGCGCAACGGGCGTCCTATTCCCGCCTCGTGCCGCGCCAACTGCTCGCTGGGGGGAAGGGGGGGGGCTAACCCCTTCCCTCCGGCTCACTCCCCCCTCCCCCTCCCCTGCCGGGCGCATGACACTGGCCCCAGGGTGCCGGGGTAGGGGCCGCGCCTCCCCTAGGGGGGTGGGGCCGGTCCCGGGCGCTGCTAGAACGATTAAAAAGGTTTTCTCTTGCTTGGGGGACCTTCCCCGACCTGCTTACACAGGCCGGTGATCTAAATGTACACTGTGAAATTTCTTCTTTTCCCTGTGTGGCTCTCTAGATAAATTTTTAATTTTATATATATTTTTTTTATATTATATATTTTATATATATATAAATTTATATATATTTGCTACCAGATTTCCCATATTTTATTAATACTTCCAAATGTCCCTCTTTTGGAGGGAAGTTCCTTTTTTTAACCTATGTCCCTCTGTCACGCTTTGCTCTTCATAGGGGTGTTCCAACTATAGACAATGGACATGCCATCAAGGGATAATAGGTCTGGGTTCTAACTCTGAGACCTGCACCTAGCTCAGGAACGAGTCCCTGAAAGTATTAGCTCAGAATGGAAAGACGATCGTTCTAGCATACTACTCTGCATCCTGTTCTATGAGGGGATAATGTATCTCTTTGGGGAGAATGAGCACCATATCAGTGTCAGAGGATTTAATCGCCTTTTTTACCCCCATGGGTTTTTCATATAACAAAGCCATGGGAAAAGGTTTAACTCCAAACCCCCCCTATTGGGTTTTAGCAATACTCAATTCACTGTGCTCATAGGCTTACAATGTAAAAAAAGGAAACAAGCATGCCCGTTTTTTGTTCTCTACAGACAGCTGTTTTGGGATGTTTTCCCCTCATCAGTGCAGAGTAAAACTTACTGGTTGGCTGGGTGAGAGGCGAGTGTGGCTCAAAAGGGGTAATGTATCTCATTGCGAAAAATGACAAAACCCTTCAGTGTGTGAGGATTAATTTTCCTTTTTATACCTCACGGGGGGGGGGGGGGGGGGTTTTGTTTTAAAAAAAAGGCTTAGGGAAAAAGATCTTAAAGGGGGGGTAGTGTCTTTCCCGGGAAGTTATTTTTTCTCTGGCCACTTGTTGCTAGCTGCAGTGCGGCCCTGCATGTGAATGAGGAGGATGGCGCTAGCACCGTCCTCCTCGTTCCCTGCGATGGGAGTTCCAAGTATAGCCGAGCGCGCACACACTCGGCTATACTTGAAACTCCTATAGAAATAAAAAGAGGACACGGTCAACGCCACCCTCCTCATCCACAAGCAAGCAGAGAAGAGGATTTCCCAAAACAGGACTACCCTTTTAGCTCTCCAGCGCCCTCTATTTTTAATCCTCAGACACAGACATCATTTTCATCCTTACCAATGAGATACATTACCCCTTTTGAGTCACACTTGCCTCTCACCTAGCCAGCAAGTTCTACTCTGCACTGATGAGAGGTAAACAACCCGAAACAGCTGTTGTAGAATAAAATGGCTGGGACCAGTGGGAGAGACACTTTGTGATTATCTTATTGTAAAAGGACTTACAATAGAAGGGAACCCATTTAATGTTATACCGCACCCCAATCCTACCCATCCTTTGGATTATAGAAAAGAGGGGCATCACTGGGATTTCTCCTAATAGAAGTGAAATGTGGCCATCCAGGGCTCTCTGGAACATCCATAGGATCCATCCTCCATCCTTGAAGCAAGGTCACACGTTCACCAGCTGACATCATCGTTTCCTACCCCCACCTTTTTCATAAATTGGTGTCACAGAGGTTGAACCTTGCCCCCACAGCTGACAGGCACACAAGGGCGCTGCCGCACGGCTGCTACTGCGGGTCCAATTTTTTTTTCTGGTGAAAATCACAGTACTGTCACCAAAGAGAGAACAGTCTGGAAATTAATTGGAATCGGGGTGTTGCTGGCCTTGCACTTGCTTGTCAAGGATCGCAGCATTGGAATAAGAAGCTGGAAAATCCAAGGCATCAAAAGAATGTTATTTGCAAGTTGCTGGGGGAGATCCAGGCATGTGTGAGACAGCTGGAGGGAAAAAAGCAGGAAAATACAATATGTAACCAGGCAGCTTAGAGAGGGGGTAGCGGGTAAGGGGGTGTGTGGGACCTGCGGAGCTTTCATGGGGATTTGTGCACCTTTAAAAGGTTCATGCCCTTTTCATCTTTCCCGCAAGGGAAAAGGCACGCTCTGCCCTCCGATCATTTTCACCCTCAATAGGGGGTCGTAAAGCATTCCCTGGGTGGAAAGTAGCCGGGGCACGGGGCCATGACCTCTGGCACCACTCACTGCTGCAGGTCACTAAGGTGGCTATATGCTGAATAGGCAGTAAATGACCTGTGACTTGGGAGGGACACTTAATATCTTTTGTGTCCGTTTCCACCCAGCATGATGCTACTTAGAAACCCCCTCCTGTCCTTGATCTTAAAGCTGCTAATGCACCTGCTTATTCTTTAGTCACTCTTAATACCTGTGCTCTAAAGCCAACCATACACATTGCATAGGTCACCCCTCTCCATAAACAGGAAGACATCTGGGCCCAGTGTGTACGTTTATTTACAGGGCGACAGGGTGACCAGCCCCTGCCGGACTCATCTATTTTCTTGTATTAGGTTAGGGCAGGTTTTCATCCTCTGAATGCAAAAAAAAAAAGTGCCTGCTCACTGACAGCAAGCAGAGATCCTTAAAAACTCGATGAGATCAAAGCACAAGTAAATCTGAAACTGGCAGAACTTATTATTCTATAACAATTAAAGTGGTTGTCCCGTCTCACAAACTTAGTTCTGAGGCCAGCTTGCTGAATCGGGAGATAACCGGACTTGCGTAATTCTTCCCATTCATTTCTATGGGGGTTCCCAATACAGCCCAGCAAGGAATAATATAGTCAGTCTCTCCTCAACCTGAAATTGCTGATTAAGGGAAAACAACAAATTTTTAATCGCCTGTCCCCATGTCACTTCTCGGGGTTGTTCACCGGCTGTTTTTGTCCGTGTAACATACGCTTTTGAGTTGCGTCTTTGGATCCGTCTGTCGGTCCCCAAACGGACCCAACTACGTAGCTAACAAATAGCAATGTGCTTTTACATTGCTTTTACATTCACACGAGTGATCACCAGTGTGTCTCATTGAGTCTTTCGGATCAGTACCAAGAATCGACTTGTCAGTTCTTGGTCCAAAAAATGAGCAGGAGCCCTAAATAAAAAAAAGGGTGCGATCCTGCTGTCCAACCGCATCCAAACCACAGCTGCATGTTTGGTCGTTTGGATCTGTTTTAGTCCATTGCTGCAGTGTTTTTTTGGGTCTGTTTTTGAAACCAACACGGAACCCAAAAAGCCGTGTGAACTTCCCTTTGCCGACATGTCTGTACGGGAAACATAGTTGATAACTTTTAGGCTATGTTGGGACGATTTCGTCAGTCTTTCGTGGCGTACTCACTCAAATAAGCGAAATGGTCCAGTCATTACGAAATCCAAGTTCTCATAGAGAACTATGGATTAAACCTCCTCTCCCCGGGCGTACAATACGCCGCGTGGGGAGACAAGTGACATGTCATTTATTCATGGTGCTTATTCACGTCACCCCCACGGGAGATCGGCACGAGCTCCCGAGCAAACGGCGTAATTGCGGGCGTACGGTACGCCAAGCAATTATGCGGTGTGAGCATAACCTTAGGGTGTGTTCCCATGTTCACTTTTTGAGATGCATTGTTTTAAATCCACATCAAAAATAGATTAAAAAGACAGAAAAGTCAGAGTCACTCTATATTACATGTCCTCCATTTAGGATCTGCTCCCAAATTTTAAAAACCTGAACGCAAGAACACTCCCATTGCCATCTATCAACAAATGCGAACTCACACCTTTACTGCTCCTCTGTTGTCTGCTCTCTGGATGTGCACTCCAATATGCATGGAAGGGGATGGAGGGCAGGATAAAGGGCCACATGTATGAAAACTGTCAGGGTCTAATACTCACTTTGTTGCCCATAGCAACCAATCAGAGCGCCCCTCCAATTTCATATAGTGCTCTGGAAAGTGAAGGGGAGCTCGATTGGTTGCTATGGGGGAAAAAAGTGAGTTTTAGACCCTGACAGTTTTCATACATGTGGCCCAAATTGTTAAGCTAGGGGGTTTACAAATGTTTAAAGGGCCACATTCAGCATGTACACCAGTAGAGCTCCTGACAAATACGCTAAACATATCCATAGGATTAAATAGCCTGATAAAGGCCAAAAGTGTGTTCTTCTGGCCTCTGTTTGACTAGTATACATCAGTATACCGCAAAAAAAGTATAGCAAAGCACAGGAGTCTATTCCATACAATAGGTATATAAGTTACAGTTATAAATTGCTCTTAAATGATACCCTATGGGTGATGGATGACACTTTTTGGCATCCTTTTAATGTATATATAATGGTGTGTATGTTAAACAGAAGTCAGAAACATGATATGAACCTAGCCTTAGTGTTACTGAAATGGAGGAAAAATCTCTCCACCAATAAATTGGTCGGTGTGAGGATTTATGCACCTTTCAGACCTCACTGACTGTTTTGCATAAAGCAAAAGAAAAGATTGAAAACTCCACAGACACCTTTTTTTTTTAGTATTATCCCCCAATTCAATGTAGCTTGCAGGAGCCTTGCAGTGTAAAAAGGATTTAAGCCAAACCAGTTAAGTTCATAGAATATAGTGAGTTTTAGGCTGGGTTCACACAGCGTTTTTTCATGCAATGAAAAAAAACTGCAGCCTGATGATTGTTTTCACAGCCAATCAGCCACTAGGGGGTGTTTTCCTATTTGATTCAGCAGCCATTCTCTGTTTGACTGACCTTTACACAACAATTACGAGCATATTTAATAAAGAGCCCCCACCCCTCCCTTTGCTCCTCCGCTCTCATAATTTCTGCTTTCATTATATTCTTGAGGTCCTCATCTCTACTACTAATTATAGCCCCTGTTTTTGTTGGCTTTTTCTTTCATTTTGCCTCCCACATTAAATTTTTTCCCACCCCTTAAGTGTGCCCCCCCCCCCCCATTTTTCCCTTTATTTTTTAAGAGCCTGTTCCTCTCATTACTTGTCTCCCCATTCTCCTAGCTGTCTATCTATCCCCCCCTTCCCTCTGTCTTTGCGATCTGTCCCTTTGTTACTGGGTGAATGAGGCCCACACTTGTCACTTGCTGGAATGTGTTCCTTTCTGTCTAGTGTGTGACTCCATACACTGCCGCATCTTAAGATAAACCCTCAAGGTCATATGAATGTAAAATGCATATTGTGTGAGCGATGGGGTGATCTGTACCCCATGAAAGTGGAGAAGTTTGTACCTGTTCTGCCAAGCTTTAAATCAAGCTCGTTCTTCTCGGGGCATTATGGGCCTGCTGCTGCGTTCATGGAGGTTTATACGGCAGTTCAGCACCTGATCACTATTTTACTATATCCGGAGCTGCAGCAAACGATTTATATTTTGCAATGTATCCGAATCTTTCCTTATTTCACGGGGCCCGGGTGGGGTTGTGAGAGATGCCAGAATGGAGAGCATCCTGAGAATTTGTGGCTGGTGGCCATGTGTCTGGCACAGCTGATCAGAGGCGCAAGCATAGCTTGGATTATGAAGAAACAGTCCCCATCACCTAACTAGGGGTCGATTCTTTCCCCAATCTATGTTCACAGCTATATCTAATTCTCAGGTTTGCCTGCTATTTCAACATATTGACATAAGCTCCATTTTACGTTTCTCCTGTATATTCTGGAATGATTTAAAGTGTCTCACTACACTGATTTGTCCTGTTTTCTTGGGTTTATTTTTAAATTTTGAGGATTTTACTGGCTTTTACTTGGGCGTAGAAGTCAGGCCCGTAGCTATAGCAACCAAATGCTGCACCTATCAAGAGATCAAAAAGGTCTGAGCTAAAGGCCGAGGGACTGATGCAGCCCTACAGGGGAATCTAGGAAAGGTAGGACATGTAATGGACTTTTATTGCTAAGTGACTTTTTTTGGCAAGATCTTTAACCTATAAAGCAATCCGGGTAGTGAGACAACCCCTTTAAGTAAAAGTGGTAGGGTTCACAAAGACCCAACCTCTACAAGGTCCAAACATTGGCAATTGTTCTGCATGCTGCCATGGGCACAATAAGGGCATGTCCCCATGGCAAAGATTTTCAGTCGGTTTTACAGATGGTTTTCAGATTTGAAAAAAATCTGTAAAACCCACTGTCACCTTTTTCATTGATTTTAATAGAAAATCCGTGCATCAGTCCACACTGCACGGATTTTCCGGCAGACTGTTTTTGACATGGCAGGCGTAATGAAAAACTTAGAACATGTTCCTTCCTCCTGCCTGGTTTTCAGGCAGAACATGAACGTGTAGGTTTGAAAGCTTGAATCCGCAAACTGCGGACAAGAGCCATCCCCCTATGTGCCAAAAAAAGACAAAAATGGAAAAGCACCCTAAAGGAAGACTTTTAAAAGCAAGGATGCTGCTGCTATCTTCTTTGTCTTTGGATATGTTTCGAGGAGGGTAAGGATAATCTGCGTTTGTTGTTCTGTATTGTTAACCTTTGGATTCGGGTAGTGCCAGTTCGGCTAGACCCAAATTTTGCAGGTGATTACCAGACAGGTAAAAGGAAGGGTTTCAGGCATTGATCAAATACAGTTCCTTTTTCATGGCTAGAAAAAGGCTGGTAATTGGTTGTATGCGTGTCTCGTAATTACCAGCAAAATTTGGGTCCAGCTGAAGCAGCCCTACCTGTATCCGGAGCTCAACACTAGTACTGTGCTGTGCGGATCTACTGTAGTTTATGCCATTTGAAAGTAACTTGGATTTATAAATGATATCACAAAACCATGATGTGCCAGTATCTCTGCCCTTCTCGGTGTTCATCTTATTTATTATTTATTCTAAAGCCCATTTAGTTCCAGGGTGCTGTACATATGAGGGGAGGGGGGCGTACATACATAACATATGTTAAACATGTACAATGGTGACGATAAATAACTAACAACTGTTACAGAGGGAGAGAGATCTCTGCCCGCGAGGGCTTACAATCTACAAGGAAGGAGGAAAGAGACAGAAGGTGAGGGGCAGACATGTTTGTGGGGTGGTGTAGTAGAGCAGGGTTATTGTAGGTTATATGCGATCCTGAAGAGATAGGTTTTCAGGTTGAGGAGCAGAGATGGCGTGAGGTGAGGGACCTAGAGAATAAGGCAGAGATGTATGGAGAGGAGAGGTCATGGAGAGCCATGTAGGTCATGGTTAGTAACTTGAACTGAATTCGCTGGGCAATGAGTAGCCAGTGAATGGATTGGCAGAGGAGAGAGGCAGAGGAATAGCGAGGAGAGAGGTGGATAAAACGGGCATCGAAGTTGAGAATGGTTGAAGGGGAGCGAGAGTGCTAAATGGGGAGGCCACAGAGAAGGATGTTGCAGTAGTCAAGGTGGGAAATGACAAGGACGTGGACATTTTTGTAGTATTGGAGTTAAGGAATGAGCGGACACGAAAGACATTTTTCAGATGGAGGCGGCGAGGCAGAGGTGAGGGATTGGATGTGTGACAGGGAGGAGTCAAAGGTTATCTCAAGGAGCAGATTTGCGTGACCGGTGAGAGTGAAGAGCCATTGACAGTGATAGATAGACCATAGAAAGAAAGATGATAACTTCAGTTTTCTCCACATTTAGGGTCACATGTATGAACCTGTTTAGGTCTAAAACTCACTTTTTTGCCCATAGGTTACCTAAACAGTTTCATACATGTGGCCCTTAGTTTTGGAAGGAGGGAGGGGAGGAAGGACAATATGGACGACAGGCAGTCTGGGATCATGGAAAGTAGAGAGGTAATGTGTGGGCCGGAGATGTAGAGTTGGGTGTCATCAGCATATAGGTGGTGTTGAAAGCCATGTGATGCTATGAGCTGACCCAGACCAAGAGTGTAGATAGTGAAGATTAGGGGACCCAGGACTGACCCCTGGGGGACACCAACAGAGAGGGGGAGGTGGTGCGAGAGTGAGAGACGCTGAGCATCCGATCAGACAGATATGAGGAGCTCCAAGAAAGGGCTATGTCCGTGATGTCGAGGGATGAGAGAATCTGTAGAAGGAGGGAATAGTGTCAAAGGCAGAGGACAGATCTAGGAACAAGATTTATCACCATAGCACGCATCTTCTTGCTAGATCTGATGCAGGCTATAAACATTACTGTTGTTTATCACATTAACGATCCAAGACAGAAAGACTTTCTTGATTCAGTATCTCTTATAGCTCAGGGCTTCCAGCTATTCTCCCAAGTCTCTAGACAATGCTCTATGAGCTGAGCCGCCTGAATTCCAGGCTGATATAATTTACCTGCACTAAAACACTGTAACAAAGTGTTTGGACAGGAAAGAGATATGTGTTGTGCCCATGTCTAGTTTACACAGGGTTGTCTAGATTAAAGGGGTTCTCCAGTTCTTATTTACCTTTTTGTAGGGAAAGTCCCCATTCCCTTCTGCTATCTAGCACTAGAGTGCGGTTTTTCAGCTATATGGCGTTATTATTTTTAATGTTGATGGTTGCTACTTCTGTTGCTGTATAAGTTTCTTGTTATTAGATGGTGGGGTCCACATTTCTTTTTGCTATGGGGCCTTATGAATGCTAGCTACGCCTCTGAGACTGGGAATACTCTGGTTTACAACTAGAGTCTTAAAACTTGTGCAAACCTAATACTTCTCACAAGTGAAGGTTTGTTACTCTTGTATTTAGAGGCATTCTCCAGTTCTTATTGTTTTAACACATTTGCTGGAATGAAATAAAAAGAACTCCTACAAACCTTTGTCCTCACTTCCATTCTAGCGGTGCCGCTGTCCGCCATCTCCACCAGTCTTCTGTCTGACTCTCACTCCTGGCAGTTAAATCATGACTTAATTGCAGCAGCAGTCACATGCATTTCCTGACACCACTAAATCGCATCCAAAATGCATTCAACATGCAGGTGCGTATTTGGATGCGTTTTTGCTGTAGCAGGAAATCACCTTATAGTTTTAAATAGGGCTCCTGCTGCGTCAAACGGATCAAGAACTGACTTATCGATTCTTTGAACGGATCCGAAAGACGCATCAGAACGATGCATGTAAAACAGATCACTAGTCTGAACGCTGATACGTGTTTTACATTGAAAGCAATGTAAATCACACTGCTCATTGTTAGATGTGTTTGGGTCCATTTAGGGTTTGAAACACGGATCCAAACACGCATCTATAAACCGATCGGAAAACGGATCCAATACGCCGTGTGAACATGCCCTTAGGTCTGTACAAGGTTTAAGACTCTAGATGTAAACGACAATATTTCCAGACTCAGAATGTAACTAGTATTCTTAGGGCCCTATAGCAAATAGAAATGGGACCCCACCACTTAATGAAAGAAAAATAAAATCGCAACATAACAATTAAAGCTAAAAATAATGGCGCCATATATCAGAGAACCGGCATAGTAGTGCAAGAAAGCCTGCATTTCCTACACAAAGACAATATGTTGTTGCACCTACGTGGAACCCTTAAAGGGGTGGTCCCACTACAGACTTTGATGTCATATTGATAGCGTCCTCTGGGACCGGGACCTATTTTGGAAACAGGCCCCCGAAAGTTTCATCTTCGAACGCTTGCACACGACTCTCCATTCTGTTCTATGGGAGTTGCGAGTACAGTCGAGCGGTGGCACCTGAACCTATCAGACTTTAATGGCATATCCTATTGCTATGCCATCAGAGTCTATGGTGGGCCACTGATATGGCTATATTTGTGTCTATATTTTCGTTTATTAATAGCAAGGAGAGATCTTTAATATTATGTAGGATTAGATAAAGTCACAGAATGTGGTGTTATATAATGATTAAGCTTCATTTATATATATAAAAAAAAACTGAAATACCCTTTAACCCATTGTAATACTGTAATTCCAGTTTATCTCCCTGGGTGGATTGTGAGCCTAGGTGTGAGCTCAGGTGATGGAGGAGGAGGAGGGACAGGGAGGTAGATATGGGATAGTTCTCATTTCTCCAGCAGAATCACAATATTGCACTCTCTGGTCTGTCTCCTCTTTGCTTTCTCTCCTCCCTCTCTTTTTCTCTCTCTGGAGCTGTGTATGGTACGTAGAGTGGGAGGGGAGTGGGACTCAATCAGACCAAGAAGCAAAGAGTTCACCTCTCGGACTCACAGCCAGACCCCACAGCGAAACGCTCAGTGGGGCGAAAAACGCGTCCTCATTCCCCCTTCCCTCTTTAACCCCTTCAGCAACTACTTTCCATTGGAGTTCCAACAGCAGGTAAGTCAGATCTGTATTATGAGAAGACATAAAGTTGCTAAACTCACTTCTTCTGTGATTGTCAGCTCTTGGGGACAGAATGGTGATTCTTTAGGGCTCTAAGTTTTTTAGGTGTATTGGTTTTGTTAGAGTTGTGGATATCCAGGGTGATATTCTGCATTTATGTATTACAGGTACTGGTGTGGTGTGACAGAGAGTCTGGCTCTAGAGTCACTCATTTGTGTACAGCGCTGTGTGTCTATAATGTGACTTCTGTATTTGAAGGGACAATGCTAGGACTGTGACTTTTGCTTAATGTGTGTCTAGAGGGGGACAAAGTCAGAGCTGCAAGGACATTGCTGCAAACACTATTCTGCTTACTGTATGTATAGCTGACACGTTGTATTTAGGGATATATAGACTGGGTATATATTACGGGTATATATGGGCATATATTAAGAATCTATAGCACTATCCTGTGCACTTACCTGTGCACTGAGCTTAATTGTAAATTCTGTATGTATAGCTGATGTGTTGCATTTAGAGATATGTAGAGTGGGTATACATCAAGAATCTATATTACTATTGTACATACTTACGTACGCATTAAGCTTTCATTGTAAATTCTGTATGTATAGCTGACTTGTTGTATTTAGGGATATATAGATTGGATATATATTGAGGACATTTACCACTATCATACATATTTGGGCATTGAGTTTGATTGTAAATTCTGTATGTATAGCTGATGTGTTGAATTTGGAGATATGTAGAGTGGGTATACATCAAGAATCTATATTACTATGTAATATACTTACTTAACATTGAGCTTTCATTGTAAATTCTGTATTGTATAGTGACTTGTTGTATTTAGGGATATATAGATTGGATATATATTGAGGACATTTACCACTATCATACATATTTGGGCATTGAGTTTGATTGTAAATTCTGTATGTATAGCTGATGTGTTGCATTTGGAGATATGTAGAGTGGGTATACATCAAGAATCTATATTACTATTGTATATACTTACATACACATTGAGCTTTCATTGTAAATTCTGTATGTATAGCTGACTTGCGATATTTAGGGATATATAGATTGGATATATATTGAGGACCTTTACCACTATCATACATATTTGGGAACTGAGCTTGATTGTAAATTCTGTATGTATAGCTGACCTGTTGTATTTAAGGATATAATGATTGGGTATATATTAACTACCTATACCACGATCGTACATACTCATCTGTGCATTGAGCTTCATTGTAAATGCTGTACGTTTTAGCATACATCATATACATGTTGTACGACTATGATACCGTAGTGCTATATTATACAAGGCGTACAATGTGCTTCTGTTCCTTTAAGGATGTGTCATTCCTCTACTGCCTCTGTACGTTTGTGGGAGTTTGTTTGTCATGTTGAGCTCTTGCTGTGGACGTCACAGACGACACCTTACGAATGATCTATTCCTTTGAATTTCTTGCTCTTGCTGTAACCAGCTGGTTCTGTAAATGCTCAGCAGGTGCGCCATATTTATAAAGTATCCGGGTGCCGTTGTATTAAGCTGGATTCACACGTTGCTTTACTGCATGTGTTTTTAGAATGCAGGTAGTTTTGTAATGAACTGTCATTTGGAAATGGGCGAAACAGGGGTCAATTAAAAAACATGCACTTGTTTTTTGAAAAATGCATCCTTTTTTAATTGCTTGATCTTTTTGATGCCGTTAAAAAAAAACAACAAAAAAGCAACGTGTGAATGCAACCTTAGACTAGGTTCACACATTGCATCACTACATGCATTTTTGTTGCATTACTTAGTTTCAAAAAGGCACATAGGAAGCATATGTTTGCAAAAAAAAAAACCATCAAAACCAAATGCAGAAAAACTTACAGGTGATTTTGTAATTACCTCTAATTTGGAACAAACGTAAAATTAGGGTTAAATTAAAAAAACTTTACTTTTTTTGCATTTTTGATGCAGTTGAAAAATGCAACATGTGAACCCAGTCATAATGTTTTCATTGTGTTCAACAGTTTTTAGTCCAAGATTTTGATCTTATCTGTGACTAGCACAAGATTTATAAAACAAATGCAATATTTTATATTTAAAAGTGTTACAAAAGAACTTTTGATGTGAGTAAATTGGGTGTCAGTGATCACAGTCCATAATCTAGAACTGCAGCCAGTTCTCAAACATTTATCATATTTTAAATTTTTTTACTTTTGTGCCATTTATGACTTTTAAAAATGTATTAGGCTATGTCTCCACTGCAATGAAAAACGATCATATTTTTGGCGTATATTGGGCTATGTCTACACGGCATCAGACAAAAACTGTCCAAAAGTCGACTGTTTTTTGTCTGATGCACGACCGCGGTTTTTTTCATGTTTTGCGCAAAAACCATGGTCGGATCTTGTTTTTTTGCCGTCGGCAAATACAATTGATTGTATGGGAAACCGACATCAAAACTCAAGAAGCCAGAATATTATACAACATGTTGTATAATACACCAACGCCAAAAAACGAGCAGAGAAAATACGACTTATGGAGACTACAGGTCTTCTTTTTTCTATGAAAGGCTATGGGCTGGATGAACGATCATATTTTCAGCGGTTTTAGAATCCTAAAACCGCCGAAAATACGATTGTTTTTCTATGTCGTGGAGACATAGCCTTAGGATTCTTAAACCGCCGAAAATACGATTGTTCAGGCAGTCTATAGACATTAATAGAAAAACGGCACAGGTCGTTTTTTCTTTGCTCGTCTTCTGGCAGCGGCGTATTATACAACATATTGTATAATAAGCAGTGTATTTCAGTTTTTTCATCGTCTTCCCATACAATCAATTGTATGGGCCGACGGCAAAAAAAACGAGAACCAACCACGGTTTTTGCGCAAAACATGACGAGAAAAACCATGGTCCTGCATCGGACAAAAAAACTTCGTCTTTCAGACGTTTTTTGTCCGATGTAGTGTAGACCTAGGGCCACATGTATGAAAACTATTTAGGTCTAAAACTCACTTTTTTGCCCATAGTAACCTATGGGGAAAAAGTGAGTTTTAGCTATGTTCACACGGCTTAATTGGGGACGTAATTACGCCCGCAATTACGCGTGTGGACGGGGGGGCGGCGGGGGAGCGAGCAGAGGGGAGTTCGCCGGCCTTGACTATCACTGCTAGCGCGGTATACGCCGTAGTAAAGGACAGGTGAATATCTCCCGCCGGCGGTTCGCCGGGCGGGGAAGGAGACGTAATCCTAGTTCTTATGAGAACTGTGAATTACGTAATGAATGGGCGTTTCGGCGTAATTGGGACTTCGGCGCGTAATTACGGACGAAATAGGCCCATTAACCGTGTGAAATGGCCTTGACATAACAGTTTTCAACATGTGGCCACCAAGTCTTAGCGTGTTCACACGGCTTATTTCAAATATTAGTGGATTCCAATCGTAAATACGCGAAATCAGTTGTAATCAGTTGCAAATAGTGACTTTGTGAGGCACGTATTTCGTGATGGATTTACAATCCCCATTGATTATATGGGGTGAATCCATCGCGAAATCCGGCCCAATAATTGACATGCTCATTGTTTTTACGGCCATATTGCGGCCGCAAATCCGCGGCGGCAATACGGCACGGAAATACTTGTCGTCTGAACGACGACACGTATTTCCAATTAAAAGCAATATTAAATTGCCTGCAACTTATTTCAGACTGATTTTGGAACGTATTTAGCGGAAATCCGAATTAAATACGTTTTTAAATAAGCCGTGTGAACGATGGCCTTAGGCCATGTCCACACGGCTTAATTGCGGGACGTAATTACGCCCCGCAATTACGCCGTGTGGAGGGGGGTGGGGCGGGAGCGGGGGAGAGCGAGCGGGGGGGCCGGCACTTCGCCGGCCCATTGACAATCACTGCTAGCGGCGCGTATACGCCGCTAGAATGTGGACAGGTGAATTATCTCCCCGCCCGGCGGATTCGTCCGGGGCGGGTGAGAGGAGACGTAATCCATAGTTCTCTATGAGAACTGTGAATTACGTAATGAATGGGCCGTTTTCGGCCGTAATTGGCGCACTTCGGCGCGTAATTACGGACCGAAATACGGCCATTTTTTAAGCCGTCGTGAACATGGCCTTAGAGGAATCAGTAAAAGAAGTGATTGAAAATAGATGTGGAACTAGTTTATGAAGCAGCCAAAACATTTTCAAGACACTCCCCAATTCTAGTTACATTGTTATGCTTGCAACAAATCCCTTTATCAGTTGATGCTCCAGGCAGATGTGGGCTAGAGAATGTAATCCTGAATATCTTTTAGCAAATTTATTAACCAATTTCTAACCTTTTAAGGTGCAATAAAAGCAAAGACGTCAACAGTGAAATAAAAAAATTATAATTTCACTGCACTAATCGTTGGAATTTTAACAACATTCAGCCGCCAGACAACATGCCTGAACTGTTATTGAAGACCTGGTTTTGCAGCAGACATTTGCATTGTAGTCCCTGAGCGATGGTCCCTGTGTGTCATGTGATATGCGCTCCCTCCACGTTTGTTGCCCAAGGTAATAACATAAATTATTACCTGTACGAGGAATCTGATCTCAGGAAGTCATGTATCATCCAGCTCAGTCTATGAAGTCATTGCCTTCAATGGCGTGCAGCGTTTGACCTCTGACCTCTCAGGTGCAGTGACCTGGAGGGACCATTTTCAGACATAGAAGCTTTCAATCCACCGAGCAGGTTTTACAATCTCTGGAATTTTCATAATCATCCAGCTCTAAAGGAAAGAAAAAAAAAAATTCTTGGGAAAAGCTAATCTTGAAATAATGCAGATGCTGGAATTAGCAGCTAATACTGTTCTCCTGATCTTAACAGAGCGGTGACTGCCATTTTATACTCATAAAGACCCTGTTGTTGTAGGTGACATCAGTCGAAGGCAGTAACAATAGCTTTTTATATCCGCTATTTACCTACATAAGGGTGCTTTCACACAGTCCGTTTTTGGTGCGGTTTTTTTTTGCAGAAAGGCACAGCATTAATTGCAGTGTATTTCTGCAAAAGAAACGCACAAAAAAAATGCACTTTGCGAAAACATCCTAAGGCTATGTTCACACGGTGTAATTGCGGGGTGTACTGTATGCCCCGCAATTACGCCGGGTGTTCAGGAGTCACGCTGATACGCGCGTACTCCCGCAACGCAGGGGGGCCGGCCGTCAGTCCCATGGACTGTTGTTACTCGCGGCGCGTAATCAGCGCAAGTAAATGACATGTAATTTATCTCCCCGTGCGTACAATATGATCGTATTGTCGAGCGTTAAGACGATCCATGTTCTCTATGAGAACTGTGGATTACTGTAATTTCCGCGTCCATCTCGCTCGTATTAGAGCGCAAATATGACGCAAAATGCGCGCCAAAAGTCTAGGTGGTTATAAAGCAATTACACCCAGGTCACATCAGCGATAACGCTAAATGTCTAATAATAACAGCAGTAAATGGTAAATGTATTTAGTACAGCACTGCTATACACATTATAATTCAGCAAAACATTGATTTAACCCAGCACTGGCGGGCCTCAACAAGCCCTCTGAATCATTAGATATAAGACTTATAAGGATAGGTTCACACAAAAAAATGCGTTCGTTTCCTCGTTCAAATTCTGCACTTGCACGTGCGGCATTTCATAGAAGAAACAGCGTGGACTGGCTCGAGGCAGATTTCTGTCCAATATACTTTTGTATTTCTCAGCACCTAAGGCTATGTTCACACGGCTTAAATTGCCGCGCATTTCACCATGTATTGCGTTTTATACATGGCGAAATGCACGCTGCAATTACGGTAATTCGGGGGGAGAATTGACATGTCAATTGTTAGCGCCGCTTAGGTGCCGCGAACAATGCATGTCAATGCGGTGGGGCAGCTAACCCCATGCTTTGGAATTACGTGGTGATCAGCGCGTGGTTCCAGAACACACGGCATATTGCGCAATAAGCCGTGTGCATATACCCTTAGATCTCTGAATGGCAGCAATGACTTTACTCAATGAGAGCTGTACTTGTACATTGTCTGGAGCTTATTTGGGAGCATATTTCGTGCCGAAATATGCACCAAAATAGGCATAAAAAACTCTGTGAATGTCCCCTAGGATTGGCTACTTTCAAGACACGTTTAGGCTTAGTGCACAGAGTTATTTTGAATGTATCACCGATCCGTTCTGACGCAAGGAAAAACATAGGCGTTAAGGGTATGTTCACACAGCGTTTTTTGGGTTGTTTTTTAGCACGTTTTGCGCACTGGAAAACGGACCAAAATTAGCCTCAGGCAAGTTTCAAATAATTTTCATTGAATATAATGTAAAATATGCCTTTAAAATATTTTTCAGTGAATGACAAGCGAAATTTGATTTTTTTTTTGGATGAAATTTTACCACTAAAAAAAAGTACTAAATTTCTTGAGGCTTTTTTTGCTTTAAAATTCCATCAACATTGGGGATAGGATTTTTCAAAATACACTTCAAAAAACCTGATTACAGGGGGTTTAAAAAACGGTTTTTAAAGTGTAAATTTCACTTAAAAAAAATGCTGTGTGAAAAATCCCCTAACGTTTCATTGACTAATTTTGGGGGACGTGTCCCAATTAACATTTAATTTTTTAAAAAATAGAAGACGCAGGGTGCTGCGCTTCTTCAAGCTGAAAAAAGAATGTATACATTACAATAGAAGTTTTTTTTAATGATATCAATTTAAAAAGGGCTACCAGGTTGGGGCCCCATGTTATAAACCTAACATTTTAACCCGTCATAAAAATATAAAGAAAACCACCCAAAAATTGAAAGGAAAAAAAGACCCCAATGAAAAAAACTAGTAAAAAAAAAGGGATGTCAAATTCTGCTCGAAACCGTGCACGTTTGGCAACTTTTAGGTATAGTTATAACGTACCATTTTGGTAGGGTAAAAAGCAGTGTGCACCGAGCCTTATCGTTTCCTGCAGTCTCTGGTAATGAGTGTTTTTGGTTAATCTCACCCCTCCACCTGTCATTAATTAGGGTATCCATCCATTGACTCCAGTATCTCTGTTCTGCATTAATCTTCAATGTATTTCTGTGTTTTTTTAATTCCCTAAAAAGAAGGGTTAAACAACGTGGCTTCCTCAGTCCCCATTAAACTTCATGGGGCATCAAAAGGGGAATTCCCCTTTAACAAAATTTTGAGATTTCTTCAAAAGCCACAGTTCTCCATCTGCACCCCCTCCCTCGCCCGGTTATCTGAAAGTGGCTGGGTAAGTGCTAGTCTCGCTGTTTATCATGTTACTGGATCCCAAATGTGTGAGTGATTTCTGCCCCTCCCGCTCGCTCCAGGGGGTACCATGTCACCTTACCCTTTTTATCCTATCCTCTTGTTTACCACCCCCCCCTAAAGTTCCCCCAGGATATAAAAAATTTTCCCTAACTTTCCCTTTTGGTGAAAATAAAATAAAAAAGGGGTTTTAGAATCTGAGCAGGGGTGGACACTTTGGGAAACCCGAAATTATTTTGGAAATTCTTATGCCCCTCTTTAAAATTAGGGTAGGGGGTTGGGGGGGGGCCCTGACGGGAAAACACAAAATTTTTACAGGGTTTGGGGCCCCTTTAAAGGCAAATCCCAATTCTCTCAAACTAGGTATGTTCACAAGGGCAACGTGGGGCAAAAGATTTGAACCCGGTAGAAACATCATATGGGTACCCCTATGTTATCCTCAAACTAGGGTATGTTTACCAGGCTAATTTGGACATAGAATCTGACACCTAATGCATTTTTTAATTTGGGGTTTTTTTCACTCGGCGCTTTGGGAAACCTTTTTTTTAGATGCAGGGTTTTCGGCCCCAAAATCCCTAAAAAAACCCATCAAAACAATGTGAAAGGTTTTGTTTTACATTCTTTAAATGAAAAACACGCATCACATTCAGACGATGCCCGCCGATGTGCTTTTTAAACGCGTCTTTGTGATTGTCTTTCGGATCCATTCAAAGAATCGCCCCTGAAAATTCTTGTTTCCCGTTTGAGGGCAGCAGACACTCCTATTTAAAACTATGGGTGCTTTTCCGCTGCGGGAGTTTTTCGGATCCAAAATATCATGTGAACATACCCTTATACATCCAAATTTTACTGAAAAATTTGCACACTTTTGGATTTCAATAAAAATTTTCACATGTAAATGCAGGAATGCAAATTTGAAATCTGTGTCGCGGGAAAAAAAAGGGTTGATGGCACTTCTTAACGTGGATTCAGCATGCAATGGGTAATGAATCTTCCCACTGAAGTCAATGGGAAGCTAAAAATCAGTGTTGAAGCCATTTTAAACTATTTGGGGTTTAAAAAATCGAAAATTTTGGTGTGAATCCAGGGTGCAATCAGCAACCCTTTGGCCAAGATCCCACTAAAAATCCACCCAAATATAAAGCGCAAACCCATGTCTACATTTTAAAAATCCCACTGAAAATTAAAAAAGAAAAACGGGGAAATTTAAAATCAGATTCTGGGGTTGAATCTTCAACAAGAAAAAACCCAAACTTTCCCAAAACCCAACCTCACAGTTTTCCCGCGAACATCCTTACTTCTTATAAAAAGCCCCCCACAATTCAAAGATGCGAATCAAAAGTGGGGTATTCCCAAACAAAAATTGCAAAAAAACCCAGTCGCATTAAAATTTAAAATTTCAAAGCCCTATAGTGGCAAAGCCCGAATGAAAATTTTTTGACAAAAATCCACCCCGTTTGGTTTTTTGGCGACAATCGGGGTTTAAAGCCAGGTTATTTTCCATGACAACAACCACCCAAACCCCTACTCCCATAAAAGGGCGGGACAGCGCCGCATTGTGAGTTTTTAATGTCTCGAACATTTTATAGCCCAAACCAAAAATTTTCTCAAAAAATAAATCGTTCAGCCCTTGGGAATTTAAAAATTTAACCAAATTTTGGGTACAGGGAACTTTTTTTTTTCTCTGGATCCCAAAGACCATAACTAAAAATAAAAGCAAACTGGTTTTTGGGCTGGGTCGGCCGCGCTATTTTTGGCGGGCTCAAAACCGCTTACGTTAGGGCCAAACAGTTTAAAAAAAAATAGCCCCAAAAAGCAAATTTTGTTTGCACGGGTTTTTTCCTACGATCATCGGGGGAAATCCGCCCGGGTTTAACTGATCCCCCCAAAAGGGGCCCAAAATGGGTTTCAAAGCCCAAAGGGGAATTTCACACGGTGTATTTGCGGGGGGGAATTTTTAACCCCCGAAATTTTTACGCCGTGGACCGGGGGGGGGCGGAGCGGGGGTTGGGAGCAGGGGCCCGCCCCTTTCCCCGGGCCCATTGCCCTTTTAATTTAACTAGCGGCGCGTTTTTTGCGCCTAAAATTTCACATGTAAATTTATCTCCCCCCCCCGCCTTTCCCCGGGGCGGGAGAGGAGACGTAATCCAAAAGTTCTCTATAAACTGTGAATTCCCGGGAATGAAGGGGAAAACTTTTCGGCCCTAATTTGCGCACTTGGGCGCTTTAATTAGGGAACCGAAATACGCCCCAAAAACTTAGCCTTGTAAAACAAAACCCAAAGGGCTGTGCCCTACACAGGTTTGGGTTTACAGACAATTTTTAAAAGGGGAAATTCAGAAATTTAAACCCCAAAAAAAAACCCACTGTAAAAACACCTCTAGAATTGCAACAGAGAACTTGAGCTGTTTCTACTTTTTTCTAGAATTTCTGGGGTTTGGGTTTCAAACCGAGGGTTTTTTGGAAAAAAAAAACTTAGAACATTTCTATAATCTCCAAAAAATTTTTAGGGATTAATTTACTGTTCTTTTAAAAGGGGCTACAAAATTTTCAAAAACCAAAGGCAAAAAAGCCGCAAAAAAAAAAGGGGAAAAAAAAATTGACTGAAAAAACTACCCAAATTCTTATTAAATCTGACCAGTTTTGGAAGGAAACCCTTTTAAGGCTATGTCAAAACCACAGTAAATTTAAAATGTTTGTCCAAAACCCAAAAGGGTATTTTAAACATGGGTGTACATACAGGGGTTTTTGGGGCGCGGGTTTTGTGAAAAAAAAATCAGTTTTTCCCCGGTTTTCCCCCACCGGGCCCAGAAAACTTTGACTTTAACGGAATCCGCCGGGAAATAGAAAATTTTTGGTATTTTTCCCGTGGGGGGCCAGCTTTTTAAAAATTTCCCACAGTAGAAAATCCATCTGGGGTAGACTACAGCACGGATTTTCCCTTTTGTGGCCCCTAGGGGCACGGGTTTTACAGTGGGGGGATTTTTGTGGATTCAAAATACTTAAAATAAAAAATCTATTTAAAAAAATCAGACTGAAAATCCCCCCCGGTAGACATAGCCTTGGGTTTTTGGGTTTCCCATTTAGGACTTCTATTGTGGGCATCAGTTATCCTAATGGATCCCATGATGCATCCATGTAATCCTGTGCTGTATAGACATAGCCTTAGGCTTGGTTCACACTGTGTTTTGTGACACTTGGGTTTGCATCGGGATTTGAAAAACCAAAACCCGGGAAATGGACCCTACAGAGATAAAAAAATAAATGGAAATCTTGAAACCTTGTCGGGGTTTTAAAATAAAATTTCCTAGTTTTGGTTTACAGATACTAAATTGCAAAAAAAAAATGAAAACCCATCAAAAAAAACCCTTTTTTGGATCCGGGGTACGTGTAAAAACACAAAGGAAAAAAAAACCCCGGGGGTTTTTCAAAAATTCCAAAAACCACGTCGCCCATCGAACTTTTTGGAAGGCAAAATTCCTCATACAAAAATTTTTAAATACCGCAAAAACCCAACATATTTTAATTTCCCCGGGCCACTGGGGTTTTTTTTTGGCGCATTATTTGAACAAAAAAAACATGGTCGGATTTGGGGTTTTTCTATCTTTTTGCCACCCGGCTTAAAGGGGGGAACCCTGTGCTGTAAAGACTAACCCACCGTTTTTCTATTGAGCTCACAGCGCTGGGGTACATTTTTTGGATTTTCACAGATACTAAATACTGAATCGGGCCAAGTAAAAACAGAACCCCGGGGTTTGCGTCCCACATACTGAACGGGTATTTTACACAAAAAACCCCGGGAAATTTCAAATTTGGGTTTTTAAATTTTTTTTGGGGGGCACGTTTTTTTCTTGGGATTCTGACCCCTTTTTTTGGGTTTTGGGTTTTTTTGGCATGAAAGAAACTATTTGGGGTTTTGGGATGGGAAAAAGCTTTCCCGGGAAATTTTTTCAACCACCCCTTTAAACTTAAATAGAAAAATTTTCCGCTTTTTTTCTGAGTGAAATTTTGGGGGAAGATCGAGCTTTTTTTTTTTGAAAAAGCGACGGGTTTTTAAAAACCAGGTTGGGGTGGACAAACCCCACAATTTTTCAATTGAAGGTCTTTTGGGATGGTCCTGCATTTTGGTTTTTGAGGGTTTTTAAAATCCAAATTTCCACAGGGAAAGTCTACGGGAAAATTTTTGTCATGTAGACAACCAAAAGGCCCTGTTCAATACGGGGGATTGGGGAAAGGGTTCGGGCCGGGGGGTTCCGACGGGGTTTCCGGGGCCCAAAAAACCCCCACCCAAAATCGCGCCTAGTTTTTTTTAAACCTTTTTTCCTTTTGGGGAAAACCCGGGCTTTAATTTTCCCCAAAACGCCGCGATTTTCCCGGCGGCCCCGGGGGCCGGGGCCAAACCCGTCCCTTTGGGGAGAACTCCCCCTGTAAATTTCTTCGGGGATTGCTTTTGCGCGGGGCCGCGGCGGGTTTCCCCCCCTCTATTTAATTTGCATGGGGGAAAACCCCCTGGGCGAAAGGCTGCCCCCCAAACCCCAACGCCCCACCCACGCCGAGACCACGGCCACCTGCGCCGCAAACCCCATCGGGGGGACCGATTTTGCAGGAGGTTCGACGGGGTTTTTTGGCAGGGGGAAACCCAAAGGGCGAGACCCCGCGGAAAAACCCCGCGGCCAAAACCGCCGTGTAAACCCTGCCCTAAGCCCATAAAACATGAGAAAATTTGGCAAAAACCGAACAAGACAAACAGGCATAAACAACAAATCGCTGGCCATTTAGAATGAAAAATCTTTATTAATAATGAAACATCCAAAAAAGACCCCCTCTCCCGGAAAAACATTTAAAAACCCCAACAATGACTTTATGGGGTTTCGTAGGGAAATCCAAAACTAGCCCAAAATTTTGAATGGGAAACCACAATTTTAGCTAAAATCAAGTACGGGTAAAGTAAAAAAAAACCAAACCCCAAACGATAAGCGCCTTTAAACCAAAACCCCAAGATACAAAAAAAAAATATAACAAAGGGCCAATTTATCACATTTTAGGGCGGCTTTAAAGAAATTTTTGGGCGTGGAACCCGAATTTCAAAAGACATAAAAAATACCTAAAAATGAAATCTGATTTGAACCCGCTCAAACCGCAGGTCAAAAAAAAAGGGCACATTCTGCGCGGGGACGAAAATTTCTGGCTCAGGAAAACCCACTTTTGAAAGTGGTTTATTTTTTCAAGCTGTAATGCCCCTTTAAAAATCCCGTAGCGAAGTTTATAAACCCTTAGCTTTGTAGGGCCTAGGCGCCCTGGCCCGCAGACCCCCTGACTTTGCCCCAAAACAAATCCCCGTTGTGCTCTGAAATGCGCCCAAAAAAGGGTGTACGGGAGGGATTTCAGTAATGCGAAGGGGGGTTTCACCTGATGTGGGGCCGGGAAAAATACCCATTTAATCTGGCGCACCTATTCAACATGTCGGCCAAAGGGATCAAAGAAAAATATAAAACAAAGAAAAAAATATATCTTCACAAAGGTCGCCATGTATGATGACGAGTCTGGGGCACCCTTTAAATCCCAAAAACGGGGCACCCCCGGTTCCCCTAGTTTTAAAAAATCAGGGGGCCCTTTAAAAAATTAGGCCATTATCGGGCGCCCGCAGCATTTTTGAGATCGGGGGCTTGCGGAACCCGTGCCCGCACTAAAAAACCAAAGTTTCTACACTTTTTGGGGTTGCTTTCACACTTGCGTTTTTTGATGCGTTTTTCAATGAATTTTTTTGTGCAGGATGGTACAGCAATTAATGCTGTACATTACGGCACAAAAATCGTGGCAAAAATCGCGGTAAATTTGCGGTAATTACCGCGATTTTTGCCACATTTTTTGTGCAGCAATGTACAGCATTAATTGCTGTACCTTCCTGCACAAAAAATGCATTGAAAAACGCATCAAAAACGCACCGTGTGAAAGCACCCTTATGACGGGAGGACGGCAAAACTGCTGGAACAGGTAGATCAAGTCAAAAGTGGTTTACCTGAGTTGTTGTAGTGGAACTAGAAAGCACTAAACCTATGACCCGCAGTAGAACAGTTTAATAAATTCAGGCGCATTCTACACTACTAATGCGCGCAAAAAAACTGTCGTCTGAGCACCAAAATACATACATGTCGCCCTATGTGTTAAATATTTGTAGCGTATAAATAAAACTTGGATAGTTAGGCAGCGTCTACACGGCGAGGACAAAATACTCTTTGTTCACGTTCTGGGGGTTTTTTTTGCCATGGTTTTCGGATTCAGCCATCCCATGTAACATAAAATAGTACATCTTCCATTTGAAATCCGGCAGATTATTGTAATATGTTCCATGTTTTTTTTTTTTTTTAAATCCGACCATCAGGAAATCCGAACGCTATAGACTACAGCTTGGATTTTCTGTTGAGGTCTAATGACATGATTTGACAGTTTTCAAATCTGAAATTCGTGTCAAAATCCGACTGTAAAACCATGCCATGTAGACAGACCCTTAGTGTATGTTTACATGGCTTATTTTCCCAAGCATGTCGCCACGTATTGTGCTTTATACACGGCGAAATGCGCGCCACAATTACGGTAATTTATGGCTCTCATAGAGAACTAAGAATTACGTGTCGCCTCCCTGGACTTACAATACGATCGGATCGTACGCCGGGGAGAGAAGTGACACGTGAATTGTTTGCGGTGCTTCCGCGCAGCTGACAACATGCTTTGGAATTACATGCTGATCAGCGCATGTTTCCAAAGCACCCGGCGCATTGCAGTGCATACTACATGCGCCGCAATAAGCCGTGTGATCATACCCTTAGTTTTAATAAATTTGTGTTATGTTCTCTCGGTTATAAATACTGAGGCTATAATTTTACGCCATTCATTCTGAATCATTATTTAATAACACATTCCAATCTGCCCATACGATAAATAATATGCAATAAAGACTGAAAATGAAAGTTTATCGGGTCCAAGTGAAATGTCAAATATCTTTCTTCGGCTGGGTTCACATGTTGTGTTACTGCACGCACTTTTTTGAATACAGGAGTTTTTGTAATTAACTCTAATTTGCAACAGCTAATATGTGGGTTAATTAAAAAATGCATGCGTCTTATTTTTTTTTTTTTTTAAAACACGTGTTTTTTAATTGCTTGCGTTTTTGATGCAGTTGACAAATGCATGTGAACCCACCCTTAGGGGCCGGTCACACGGCTTATTTCGGTGCGGATTGGCGCCGTAACGCGCCGCCTGGATTTGTGCTGCAGTACGGCGCCAATCCGTCGCAGTAATTACGGTAATCCACCGTTCTCATAGAGAACAGTGAATTCCGTCGCTCCTTCCCGCTCGGCGAATCCGCCGGGCAGGGAGAAAGTGACATGCACATTATCCAGGCGCAATACGCGCCGTGGATAATGGAAGTCTATGGGGCCGGCGGGCCGCGCCCCCGCCCCTTATTCAAGCCGGAATTGCGAGCCGTGTGAACCGGGGCTTAGATTCTAAGGAATCCTGGTCATCACGTGGATCCCATGAATAATCATTGCGTGTATGGCTGTCTCAGGTTTGAGAAGGACGCTGACTCAGTCACACAACAGATATAAGCTGTACCAGGCCGGGCCATGTGATAAATTATTATAGACCTAAGGTGGAATAATACAGCATTTTTTTTTACAATGTTCTGTATTCCTGCTCCTCTACAATCGCCATCTTGTTTTTTTGTTTTGTTTTTTGCAGACTGGCGAACCACCTGTTCCTTTAAGATGAGAATATTCCGAAGTCACCTGCTGACCTGTGTTTTGTTGTGTTGGGGTGTCAAAGGGAACAGTACAGTTACTCCTCGTCTGAAGCTGTCCTATCAGGGTGAGTATGGTTATAATTAAAGGAAATGCGTGTAAAAATAAATCCTTGTGTTGTTCTTTTTCAACATTTTGTTAAAAATTCCATTCAGCAACATAATAATTTGGATGAAAAAAATTTGGCTCCCAACATGGCTACTGCAAATTTCACTTTGCCCTCGCACACACATCCAACAAGATCTATTGTTTGGTGTATCTAGAGACATTTTATCATTTTCCCTGGAAAACTAGGTAACAGTGGGACCAATAATGCCGGCCACGGTGGTTGTCACCCAGCTTTCTCAGAGAGGGACGAACATCGGAATGTTCTAATGTATCGGAAGTCGGTGACTTTAGGACTGACATTTACTTTTTTTTCATTTCTTTGCTGATCGTTATTCAGATGAATCGCTTTAGTGAAGTGGCGACGTCGTCTGTTATTCATCTCATTGAGAGCACTGGTGGGGGGGATAAAGCGACATCATGAATGACTCTTAGCCCTGCCGCCTGTGCACACTTAACCTCTGACCTTTAAATGACACTTCCCCCAAAAAAAAGCCTGAATGACTACTAGCTGTGACTTTGGGAAGGACGACGCTAGAGTGGGGTTCACCACTGGCCACGTTATCCGCTGAACAGACAGATACACTGGAGAAAAATATCATCCTCACTGTAACAGGTTCATAAATGACAAAAATAACCATCTTGACACCAGATAGATGTGATCTGGTCCACAGAGCAACTCATGTTATGAACATAAAAAGATCTTCATTTTAACCCTGCCTGTGTTGTATTGTACTGAATTACAACATATCCCATACCCCAAAGTTGCAGCGAATCTGATGGTTGCAGCTCTGTGCCGACAGACAAAATCTTAAGGGTATGTTCACACAGTGTCTTTTAGACCGTATTTCGGGGCGTAATTGTTTTTTGGGGTTTTTTTTAACCACATTTTTTATTAAGAGATCCAACCGAAAGCATTACATTCACAATTATATCAACATTATACAGCACGTGAAGTGATACCAAATTCTATTTGTAAATGATTTTGAGATTCCTCCCTATATATAGGATCTTCCTCTATGTTGTTATTCGGGGCGTAATTGTGCTGCAATACACCCCAAAATACATCCCGTAGAGAGCTATGAATTACCTCCGTCTTCTCCGACGCATTTTGAGTACTGGCTGAAAGAAGTGACATGTTTTTCCGGCGTTTATGTGCCGGGGATAATAGAAGTGAATGCCCCCCCCCCCCCTCTCCCTCACGTTAAAAGGTACCAGTACTTTTAAACACAGCGTCTGTGGCACGTATAGGGACGTGCCGCATGACACCATGTGAACAAACATAAGGGTCCGTCCACACGGCAGGGTTTATTGGTCGGATTTTCGGACGGTTTGTGAATTTGGAAACCGTCTGAAAACTGACAACAACCATCTCCATAGCCTCTGGCGTTTCTAAAAACTTGGAACGTGCACAATCGTCCGCCTGATTGTCTAGCAGAAGGTGTGCAATTAAATGTTTATGGGAGACGGGCAAATCCGCGGATTGAATCGTGTATACGTTTTTAGATGCGTGTTTGGATCCGTGTTTCGGACCTTAAACGGACCCAAACACGCATCTAATAATGTGCAGTGTGATTTACATCGCTTTCAATGTAAAACACGCATCGGTGTTCAGACGAGTGATCTCTGATGCGTGTTTACATGCGTCTTTCTGATTCGACTTTCGGATCCGTTCTAAGAATTCACATGTCTATTCTTCATCTGATAGACATAGCAGGAGCCCTATTTAAAACTATAGGGTGCGTTTCTGCTGCAGCCAGAACGCATCCAAACACGATGGGTTTTGGATGCGATTGACGCAGCGCTTTTTAGTGCTTTTTTCGGATCCAAAACAGATCCAAAAACGGATTCAACATGCCGTGTGAACATACCCTCCGCCTAAGATGCATCTCTGGATTTGGTGACATGTATAAAGAGACTTGTGAGTGCATCTGTGGATGTGACTGGAGAATTGATGTAATAGCAGAATTGTGAATGCAGCTGTAGCTATGACTAAAGGACTAGGCTATGTTCATACTGATTGTTTTACATATTTTGCAGCAGTATTTGTACGGCAAAATCAGAAAGGAGCCAAAACACAAAAGTACATGCCTTTTCAATATACTTTTTCTATGTAGGCTTCACTCCTATTCTTGGCTTACAAATACTGTTACACAATACATGTCAAAATACATTATGTGAACACAGCATCAAAAACGCATGTGTTAATAAAAAAAACTATCCATTTTTAAATAAGCTATTTAAAGACACATACGTTTTTAAAAACGCACACATTTGTTAAAAACCACGTGCCTTTTTACCAATTTTTTGCAGATTTAGGGTATGTTCACACAGCTTATTGCGGTGCGTATAGTACGCACCGCAATACGCAATGTGTTTTGGAACCACGTGCTGGTCAGCCGGCCCCATAGGCATACATTGTCAGCGGCGCGTAATCGTCGCTAACAATATGTCAATTCTCCCCCCGCACATACAATACGATCGTATTGTACGCACAGGGAGACGGCATGTAATCCATAGCTCTTTATGAGAGATATGAATTACCATAATTGCGGCGCGCATTTCGCCGCATATAAAGCGCAATACGTTGCAAAACGCGTGCCAAAATCCGCAGCAATTTAAGTCGTGTGCACATACCCTTAGGCTTGGTTCACATGTTGCATTCTTGTTCCGTTTTTCAACAGTATCAACAACACAAAAAATACACTGTTTTTTTTTTTTACTTAACCCAAGTGTCACCAAAATCGAGTTAATTGCAATTCTACCTGCATGCCTTTTGACGCATGTTTTTGATACAGTTAAAACATTTTAACCCAGTCTTTAACCTGTTAGGCGATTTTCACGTGACTTATTTTTTTGAGTGATAATAAGAACTCAGGGCCACAGGTATAAAAACGCTCCCCCTTCATTTCATATAGTGCTCTGAAAAAACGAAAGGGGAGCTCTAATTGGTTGCTATGCGCAACAAAGAAAGTCTTACACCTGGACAGTTAGGATCTGTTCACACGGCGTAATCCTAGCATACTGTGCGCGCCACTAAACACTGGCCAGCACATACTTCTAAAGCGTTGTGTGCCGGTCCCTATTCACTCTCGTTTTCTCCAGCGCGCTCATGTCACTTCTTTGTCCCGGCGCGTACTGTGCGGCAGGTAAAATGACAGGTAATCAGAGCTCTCAATGAGAGCTATGAATGCCTGTATTTGCGGGACATACTTCGAGCGTATTGCAGAGTAATTATGCAGCAAAATATGGCCCCCAAATACGCCGTGTGAACATACCCTAATTTCACAGAAGAAAAGCGCATTTGTAGGCATGTTTTTCATGTATTTTTAGGGGCACTATGTTCATTCGATGTGTCCTTTTGGTCCATTTTTTGCTGCTTATTTTCATGCATTTTTACAGTACAGGATTTTCATTGTATTTAATTTTTTTTGGTGCGTTTATGAGCAGATAATGGTCCTGCGCTCTCACTTTTTTGCTCAGCATGTAACGCATTAAAAGGCACATAAAAAACACAGCTGTGTGCTTGATACGCACTTGTTATTTTGTACATCAAAAAGCATGCAAAAAAATGCCGTGTGAACCCAGCCTAAAACAAATGTCAAAATTGCAGATCTATCCCTGTTGCCTGTTTAAGTAGGTGACGGGACACAGATTGTGGTAAAATTGGTGTTATGATCTCTTACCCCTGTCCCCCTTTCATTTCCTAGATCTGGCTCTTAATGGCCTCCGCACATATACAGTCAATCGCTCTTGTTGTTTTGATGTTCTGTTACTCGATGAGGAGCGCAGCCGTTTATTCGTGGGCGGAAAGAATTACCTCCTGTCGCTGAGTCTAGATAAAATTACACAGAATGAGCTTGTGGTAAGATCTGCTTAACTATTAACAATTTAGTCACGCGAAAGACCTATGAATATGGGGTAACTGTTCTGGGCTCCTCAGTTGGTTTTCGGTATAGACATCTGCTACTAAACTCCGCCATGTTGTCTATTGATCAAAATAGTGGAGAATAAATAGAATACTTTGTGTGACTGGTACAACCGGTATTAAATAGTTAGTACAGTTGAAAAAAGACTTATGTCCATCAAGTTCAACCAAGGATGGGGAAAGAGGTGGATGACTTGAGGGGGATAGGGAATTTTTAATCTTAAGTTTCCCCTACTGTTGAAGACTTGGAACTCATAAGGCAAGAACCAAGCTGCCCTAAATGAATATTTAATATCTGGTCTCAAAATTTTCATCAGACTGGATCTAGACTTTTATACGGCTACATAACTTAATATATTTTAGTTTTAGTAGTCATCTAAGCTTTTCTTAAAACCCTCAACTGTTCCTGCTGTGACCAGCTCCTCAGACAGGCTATTCCACAGATTCACAGTTCTCATGGGGAAGAAAGCTTATCTCCTCTGGAGAATCCTTTTTTCTCTAGACAAAGAGAATGTCCTCTTGTCTTTTAAAGGGTTTTTACATGAAATAATTTCTCCCCATACTTTTTGTAGGGACTATTTATATACTTATAATTATGTCTCCCTGGAGACGTCTTTTCTCAAGACTAAATAAGTTTAATTCTTTTAACCTCTCCTCATAACTAAGATTACTTTCTTCACTCTAGTGCTTGAAGAATATCCTGACAATGTAAGATTTATATGCGACCCTCATGTCATCTTCTTTTTATCAATCTCTAGATTCCGTGGCATGCTCCGGTGGAGTGGAGGGAAGAGTGCAACTGGGCAGGAAAGGATATTAATGTGAGTCCAAAAGAAATAGGGCATGCTACAATGACTTTCTAACAATGTTCTATGTGTTACAACTCCTGTAACCTAACCCTAGAAGTTTCAGACTGCTGCCCCATTAGGGCTCTTCAAGTCTTTTGTAAACTCAGCTGATTTATTGCACAAAGAAAGGTTTTGCAACTTCCTTATACTCACCATGTATGATTCATTTACAGTGAATCTGCTGGCTGTAAATGAATGAAAGCATATACATCCAGAAGCTTAAGACCCATCTTAATCATGACCCATGTATTTGTGTGAGAGGTTATAGGTTAGAGTGGGTTTTGCACCTACAACTCTGACAGTAAGCAGAGATCACTAACTTGGATAACTAAGATCTAGGGTTGTATGAGGTGACACATACCACAGGCAGCTTTGCCCTACCGATTGATTCACACCCTATTTTTCCAGCATACCCTACAGCCAGCTTATCAGACTGTTTACTTTCTGAGCCATCAATGAGTTTCCAGGGGTTAAAGTGCGGAGAGTACAATCAGAGAGGATAAGAGTCAGTTTTTATAGGAGAAAAATTATGCCACGCCCTATAGGATACGGCAGTTCCCAAATGTTGTACACATTATTATGACCACCAGCTAATATCCGGAGTAACCGCCATGTGCTGCATGGTCAGCAGTTAGACGGGCTGGGGGTGATTCAATAAGGTCCTGGCTCAGGTATGACTGCATCCCACAGCTGCTTGAGGGTGCATGTGGGAGGATACATAGAGCAAACATGACAATCAAGATGGTCCCACAGATGCTCAATTGGAGTCAAGTCTGGGGAATTGGGGGCCATGATGTAACTTGGAAGTCTTGGTCCTGCTCTTCCAACCAATGTCAGATATTTCTAGCCGTGTGACATATTTCATTTTCTTGCTGGAAGATCCCATCTTCCCAGGGAAGATAATCCACAGAATAAGACTCCTACACAAATCAGATCAGTGCCTTCCACATGAATGAGTGGGCCCAGAGAATACCACAAAATATTCCGCAGACCATAACACCGCCACTAGCAGCTCGTGTTCTTCCAGAAATGGTTGCAGGATGTTTATTCTCTGATATTTGTCACCTGACACGACAATGTCTATCTGTTGGATAAAGCAGAAAACATGACTTGTGGGAAAAGGCAACCCTTAAAGGGGTTGTCTTGCTACAAAGATCAGCTTTCAACATGTTGGGAACACTAAATGAAGACGTTTTCCATATATATTGTGTTGTTTGTTTTTTTCTGTTAAGGAGCTACAAGTGATTTTATCACCTTCTATGCTCTCTCTGGTTCCCCAAGTGACCGACCTAGGTTCTTCTCCACCCATGCTGTTTGTTCTATCTGATAGTAGGGAGTGACATCATCACACAGGTCCCACAGCACAGAACTCCGGCAGTGAGAGCTTGTTTGTTATCTGATCTTTCAGACAAAAGCCAGTAATTACTACTGTTTACTTTACATCAGAAGCTTCCCTGGTCCTGACAGCATGAGATTTATCTAATTAGCAGAAGTCTGAATACACAGAGCTCATATGCTAATTACAGACAGCTTGACCAGGAAGTGACAGAGCAAAGCAACATTATTTCATTCATGCATCCTATGAAACTTTGAGATGAGACAACCCCTTTAAGCAATCGGCGCAGCTCTAATTCCGATTTGGTTGTGAAAATTGAAACATATTCTGTCAGTGCAACTTGGTTAACAGAGGTGCAGTGACCATCCATATGCTTCAGAGCCCCATACACAGACATGTTACCTTAACTATTGTTTGGTAGCCCTTTGGATTATTTTGTCAGTTATAGCCTACATTCACCTCTTACATTAATGACACATTTCCACACCACTCAATGGCGCCATTTATCCACTCACCTCTCACTTTCATTACAGCAGCATGTGAACAGTTCACAAACTGCGCAGTTTCTGAAATAATGCTTTCCTGGGCCCAAAAGCCAATAATCATCCATGTTTGCAACTCTGAAAAATTGCCCCTTTTGCCCAAGACAACAAAGAGGGCTATATGTGCAAACAGCCCATCGTACACCTTATATACCCACCAAACCAGCTCATGACATGTGACTTCCATCATGAGCCACATTCTGCCGATGTCGAAAATAGGAAGTGATTGTAATAACGTGACTCAACTGTTGTATGTCAGGTTACATTGTACTCTATGTATGTTAATCTATGGCCAACAAAGGTTCCTGCTTGTCAATGCCTGGTAATAGGCAATTGTATTGTATGGGAAGACACCAAGAAAATGAAAAGCACCGGCGTATTATACAACAAGTTGTATAATACACTGATGACAAAAGACTATTGTAGCAAAGATGAGCTTTTCTATTGTAATCTATGGGGCCTAACCAATGATCGTATTTTCGGAGCTTTTAAAATACTAAAAGTGCCGAAAATACGATTGTAAAACTGTGCAGTGGAGACATAACCTTAGGTCGGTTTATCCGACCGGTATTTGTCCGGTTTGTGTGCCGTGCACACGGCCGCGGGAGGACGGCTGTTCTCCGCGATGAGCGGAGAAAAGCCCTCCCCCTTCACTTGTTCATATTCCGTCCGAAAACCGGACGGAAGAATGAACAAGCACAATGATTTTCGGACGGCCGGCAGTTTGAAAGACCGCCGGGCGGAAAACCCGTGAAGTGGGGACTGCTGCACAGGTTTTCCATAGAGGCCCGTGTAAAAGTTTGCAAACCGGTGCCATGGGGACATGGCCTTACTGTTATGTGCTGTGAGATATCCTACCCCCTGCCAGTCACTTTTTTCAGGTGCAGATGACATGCTGGCTGACTTTTATGATGAAGTGAAGTAAACCTCTCAGTTTATATAGTCCCTGCAGGAAAATACCTGGCCATGCACAGATTTGTATTGTTAATCTGCAGGGCTGAACGTTCAGGGCCAAGTATGGGGGGGGTGTTTGTGATTTAGTGAATTCCAGCTTTAAGGTGTGACTCCCCCTCCTCCTCTTAATCAGTAGGGTCCTTTCCCTCCTGTGAGTTATGCTAGTTATCTGAGTGATGGGGGCTGAGGGGGGAGGGAAGCACACAGTGAAAATGGCACCAGCTGCATCTCAATGCTTGTAAATTGTCATTTGTGCAAGTTGTGACACTGCATCCTCCTTACATTTTTTCCTCTCTGCAGATGGAATGTATGAACTATGTAAAGGTCCTGCAGCTGTATAACCGCACTCACCTATTCACCTGTGGTACAGGAGCGTTCCACCCGGTCTGTGGCTTCCTTCATGTTGGACAGCGTGCCGATGTGAGTAGCCATGTTTGTGGACAAATATTCTATTGAACGTGCCTGCGGGAAGCATATGCAGACATTCTTATAACATTCTCTGTTACACTGATTTGTAGCAGTAAGGGTTCTTTCACACAGTGCGTTTTTTTTTTAATGCGTTTTTTGTGCAGGAAGGCACAGCAATTAAAGAGGTTTTGCCACAATGTAATGTTGACGTGGGATCCTACAAAATACTACTAAATATATGTGACTACAAAAAGTGAAGCCTCTGAGAGCTACAGCATTGCTCAATCCCCCTTAGTTTCCTGACAGTTTATATTAGACACGACCAGGACACTGACAGGAGCTGATCTGGCCACTCTTGTGTGTTTTGCACTTCTTATCTGATGACAGGGAACATGAACGAGCTTGCAAGGGGCTGGGGAATAAAGTGCAGTGTATGAGGCTGTCTGTTGTATAGAGAATCCACTGGTTGTAATGTAATTATTTGAGTAAACTTTAGAGACGCTCCCTGCTTCTGCTCAACCCCATCCCTCTCCCCCCTGCAGCCGTTCATGCTTTGATTATCTTCTCTCCTGAGCAGATAAGAGGTAAGGAACTTCACTTCTTGGCAAAACCCTTTTAATGCTGTACATTGCTGCACAAAAATCACGGTAGAATCGCGATTTTTACCGCGACTTTCGCCGCATTTTTTGTGCAGCAATGTACAGCATTAATTGCTGTGCCTTACTGCACAAAAAAAGCATTAAAAAAACGCAACAAAAACGCACTGTGTGAAAGCACCCTAACACCAGAAAAGATACATGTAATATACCAGAAATAACAAGTTAAAAAATGGCCCAAATTTCCTCCAGCTGTGAGGTGAATGACAGGATGTGTCATTGCAGGAAACCGTGTTTAAGCTGGATACAAGACTAGAAGATGGGAAGGGGCGCTGCCCATATGACCCCAAACATGCAGCGGCTGCCATCCTTATTGGTAAGCAATGATTCAGACTATTGTGAAATATCATCATTTATCACCTGTAACATTATATACAACCCCACACAAGATGTACACAGCTCCAAGACATACAAAATGCTGATTCTAGCTCACAGCGCTCATAGCCTCCCACCACTGCTCCAGCTGCAAGGCCTGCACGTCTACACATTGTATGATACGGCCCCCACATATAAGCATTGCACTGCTATGTATACACCGATATGGTGTTCATACACAGTACTAACACTACAAAATAGGAATGGCATACTATTATTAACATATATTAAAGCACTATCCATATACTCAATCTGTGCTATGCTCCTATAAAAAAACTTTCGACTCTCGGTTCACATATTTTGATCAAAAGATGTTTAAGCTGCCCACGACTTTCAATGTGATCTCAAAATCGGGCAGTCCTATCTATCTTTACCTCTCAATCGAGCCAATCAGGCCTCTCACTGGGTCACCGACCTCCATTATTCAGAGAGAAAAAATAAAAAACACCCAACCTGCAAGCTGCCCTTCTTATGACAGCCTGTGAGAGTGGGCGGGGACAGAAACCCAAAATGGAAGCACCCCTTCCTTCCCATATAGGTTAAAATCAATGTACACCAAGTATAACGTATGTTTCTGCACACAAAAACATTTCTGAAAAAACGTATGCAAACCTGGGTGCCACTGGCAGGGCTGCGGCACACATGTAATTATACATGTACACACACAGACCGCCGCCTATAAACTCACTCTGTACTGTATCCTCTATATCCAACCAGTGTATCTCTATATCCTCACTCTGTACTGTATCCTCTATATCCAACCAGTGTATCTCTATATACTCACTCTGTACTGTATCCTCTATATCCAACCAGTGTATCCCTGTATATTCATTCTGTACTGTTTCCTCTCTATCCTCTCTATCCAACCAGTATACCCTATATATTCACTCTACACTGTATTTCCTATATACATATAGTACATTCTTATATACACCATTTGTACTGTCCCCTATATATCCTCAAAAAATTAGAATATCATTGAAAATGAAAGGGGTTCTCCAGGACTATCTTTTTATGTTATAGGGCTCACAAATGTATTATATTATACCTTGTAATTCATACTGTAATGCGTTTATACAATATGTGGGTTTCTCTATTCAACTTAAATTATTGATATCCATTATCTTTTCAGTGATATTCTAATTTCTTGAGATGCACTAGTAGTACTTTCTTATATAAACCCTCTGTACTGTGTATCCTATATACATGTAGTACATTCTTATATATACCCTCTGTACTGCCTTCTATATATTGTACATGGATTGCATTCTTCTATACACCCTCTGTACTGCCTTCTGTATAGATTGATTGCATTATATAATATACACCGCCTGTACTGGGTCTCCTACATACATGGATTGCATTCTTCTATACACACTCTGTACTGTCTTCTATATACTGTACATGGATTGCATTCTTCTATATACCTTCTGTACTGTCCCCTATATGCATGTAGTACTTTGTTATATACACCCTTCGTACTGTCTTTTTCATACATTGATTGCATTACAAGATATACCGTCTGTTCTGGGTCTTCTACATACATGGATTGCATTCTTCTATACACACTCTGTACTGTCTTCTATATACATGGATTGCATTCTTCTATACACCCTCTGTACTGCCTTCTATATACATGGATTGCATTCTTCTATACACCCTCTGTACTGCCTTCTATATACATGGATTGCATTCTTATATACACCCTCTGTACTGCCTTCTATATACATGGATTGCATTCTTATATACACACTTTGCACTGTGCATACTATATAAGCATGATAACATTTCTGTACATTAATCTTTTCCTGCATTCCTGAGCATTGCAGCTGATTTAACTATTTCTCCTCTCACTCTTGACTCTCTTAGGAGATGAGCTCTACTCAGGGGTTGCCACGGATCTCATGGGGCGAGACTTCACCATATTTAGAAGCCTTGGACGGAGACCCCCCTTGCGCACTGAGCAGCATGACTCCCGCTGGCTGAATGGTCAGTTCTAATTTCCAGTCTTTACGGTGATATGTACAGATTATATACGCTGGGAATAGTGCACTGCGGGAGGGCACTGAGGCCCCTAAATGAGTCAGTCGCAGGTTACATATAGGGGCTGTGGGATACTGGAATGTGGCTGGCACAGTACTGGAGAGCAGTCTGAGATCACCCTCTCTATGGAGTGGGTGCTGGAGAGGCTCTTACTTGACTGAGTGCCATATGGCGGAGAGGTTGTTATTGTCTGAGAGTGATAACATCATCACAAATGTAATAATTCCACATGCTGATATGAAGTACAAATCAAAAAAAGTCCCATCAAATAAAGAAATCAATTAGGATATATAAGCAACACTTTGTAATTGTCTTATTTTGCTATTTTAGAGCCCAAGTTTGTTAAAGTTTTCTGGATTCCTGAGAGTGAAAACCCAGACGATGATAAAATCTACTTCTTCTTTCGGGAGACGCCAGTGGAAGGCCTGGGAGGGGTTAAACAGTCCTATGCTCGGATAGGGCAGATCTGTCGGGTAATTACTTTATAGCTAATCTACAGCTAATCTGTAACCATGTGGATTCCTTCCCGCTATTCTGTACTTCCTTCTATGTATTTTGTGGCTTTTATAATTTATGAGTGTCCCTTGTCTTCTAGAATGACATGGGCGGCCAGCGGACCTTAGTGAACAAATGGACAACTTTCCTAAAGGCACGCCTTGTGTGTAGTGTGCCCGGGAAAGACGCAGGGGGCGACACTTACTTTGATGAGCTTAGTAAGTATTTATTGGTTATTTTGGATTTGTTAGCAGTAACTATGTAATATGACGCTACAAGGACACAGGTGAACGGTTTTATGGTACCGTGGTTAAACATTATTTGTATCGTTCCATTATTTATGTAGCACATATAACCAGAGCAGTGACTGCGGTACATTCACACAAGACATTGCCCACTGTATCCTTAACTGATTACAGTCTAGTCTAGGAGTTTCCAACCTGTGACTCTCCAGCTCATGTCACTCTGACAGTATTTAGAGGGTTATTCCCCCAAAACCCAAATAATTACAATTTGAACACCACTGGAACTTTAGAGAACACTCATGCAAGAAATCTTAAAGATGGGTGTTCCCATCTCGCCGTTGGATGGTATATTGATAGAATATGCCACTAAAGTGTGATAGGTGCAGGTCCCACCAATCTTTAGAATAGTCTCCCCCAAAAGTTTTCATTCAGAAACTTTACATTCCGTTCTATGAAAGTTCCTAATGTGTTTGGCTCCACTCGGAGCTCCTATAGAACAGAATGGAGAGTGGTTTGCAAGCGCCACCTACTCTTCATTCTAAAAGGAATCTATTAGGGGCCTGCTCCAAAGATAGGTGCAAGTCCCAGAATTTGGACCCACACCTATCACACTTCAATGACATATCCTATCGACATACCATCAAAATACAAGGTGGGAAAACCCATTCAAAAATATTATCTGCAATCCAGATATGAAAAGTGTCCGTCCACAATGGTGAAGTCATGAAACGTTTCATTCCAGTAGTTCTCATCGATAGAAAACTTCAGTCAAGGATTACAGTGAGTTGCAAATAGTTTTCATACCGCTTGAACTTTTCCTTATTGTTAAACATTACAGCCACAAACTTAAAAGTATTTTATTGATTTTATGTACTAGAGTAACACAAAGTAACAAGTATTTGTGAAATTTAAAGAAAATGATACGCATTTTTCCAAATATTTTCAAATTAAAAAACTGAAAAGTGTGGCATGAATATGTATGCAGCCCCCCCTCAACCCCTCCCGAATCAATACTTTATTGGACCACCTTTAGCTGCAAAGACAGCTGCAGGTCTGTTATTGTATGTATCTACCAGCTTTGCACATCTAGAGGCTAGAAGTTTTGCACATTCTTCTGTGCAAAATAGCTCCAGCTCAGTCAGATTGCTTGGTATATATTTGTGAACAGCAATTTACAAGTCCTGCCCCAGATTCTCAATGGGATTTAAGTCTGGACTGGGCCATTTTAACACATGAATGTGCTTTAATTTCAATCATTCCATTGTAGCTGTATGTTGAGGGTCATTGCCCTGCTGAAAGTTGAACCTACGCCCCAGTCTCAAGTCTTCTGCAGCCTTTAACAGGTTTTTCTTCAGGATTGTCCTGTATTTAGTGCCATCCATCTTCCCATAAACTATGACCAACTTCTCAGCCCCTGCTGAAGCAAAGCATCCCCACAGCATTTCGCTGCCCCCACCATGCTTCACGGTAGGGGTGCTTTGTTCAAGGTCCTGTGCAGTGTTGGCTTTTCTCCAAACATGGCATTTGGCATTTAGACCAAAAAGTTTAAGGTTAACCTCTTCTGACCAGAGCACCTTCTTCCACATGCTTGCTGTGTCCCCCTATATAGCTTTTTGATAAATTGGAAGCTGTACTTCTTATGGCTTGCTTTCAAAAATGGCTTTCTTCTTGACACTTTTCCATATTTGTGGAGTACACAACTAATAGTTCTCTTGTGGATTCTCTCACCTAAGTTGTGGTTCTCTGCAGCTCCTCCAGAGTGACCCTGGGCCACTTGGCTGCTTCTCTATTTAATGCTCTCCTTGTCTGAACTGTCAGTTAAGGTAGATGGTCGTGTCTTGGTAGGTTAGTAGTTGTGCTATACTCCTTCAATTTACAGATAATGGATTAAACAGTGCTCAGTGAGATATTCAGAGCTAAGGCTATATTTTTTTTTAAACCTGACCCTGCAATACACTTTGCCACAACTTTATCCCTGAGCTGTTTGGTATGTTCCTTGGTTTTCATGATGCTGTTTGTTCACCAATGTTCTCTAACAAATCTCTAAGGCCTTCACAAAAGAGCTGTAGTTGTACTGAGAATAAATTACATATAGATGTACTAAAGTTACTAATTAGTTGACTTCTAAAGGCAGTTGGCCACATTAGATTTTATTAAGGGTTATCAGAGGAGGGGCGGCTGAGTACATATGCATGCCACACTTTTCAGTTTTTTAATTAAAAAAAAGATTGGAAAAACACATATTTTCTTTATACTTCACAAATACTTGCTACTTTGTGTTGCTCTATCACATAAAATATCAATATGATATTTGCAGATGTGATGTGCAGATGTGATATGCTAAGTAGAGGGCGAAAAGGCAAAACAAAAACTCTACAAGCCGTTTGTTCGGTGCTCTCCTTAAGGAGAGATCTTCCCTTCCTGAGCTACCCGATGCCTCCCACACAGCCAGCCAGTATCTTCTCTACTCTGCACTGAAGAGGGACAAAAATCCCGAAACAGCGTTGTCTGTAGATGAGAGATACTGGCTTGGCTAAAAAATCCTTTTTGCTTTCTCAAGACTCGGTGGGTCAAAAGCAAATTGAGGATTTGTTACAACCAACAGAGGGCGCTGTGGGCTTCTCAGCCCCTTTCCCATAATGCCTTGTGATATGCAGATGCTAAGTAGAGGGCGAAAAGGCAAAACAAAAACTCTACAAGCCGTTCGTTCGGTGCTCTCCCTAAGGAGAGATCTTCCCTTCATAAAATATCAATGAAATACATTTAATTTTATGGGTGTAATGGTTAAAAATTAGGAAATATATACTTTAGAATACTTTTGGAAGAGGCCGTGTGTGAGTACCCATTCAGTGTCACAGTACAGATTAATGTTTCTGTATTTCTGTTCTAGAGGACGTATTTCTGCTGCAAACACGGGACAGAAGGAATCCACTTATATATGCTCTGTTCTCCACCTCCAGGTGAGATGTTAGTAATCTATTCTGGCAGAAGGTCAAGAATTACTTGATTATCCACAGCACATATAGGCTATGTGTATAACATTGTTGAATAATAAGATAAATTCTATTTCCTACATGAAACTGATCTTGAGTTAAAACCCGTAATGTAACCCCTGTTACAAATTATGATATCAGCATACCATGTAGGATATTCACCCAACACATACTCGATAGTCAAGACAAATGACAGAAATTACACAAAACAATGTTGATATAATAGCCAAGCATTCTGGCTTCAAGAAACATACCTAAAGTACATAAAAGGAAACCGTATATATTCTAAATTATATACAGGAAAAAATATAGGCTCATCAAATAAAAAAATCCCCATGGTTTTTAAGATGCCTGAATTATTTGAGATATGGTTTTTACTAATGATATATAATATTCTGCATCAAGCTACTTTTAACTTTTTCAAAGAGCATCAAATTATTAAATTTCCACCATAAATTTCTTAATTGGATTGATTTCCAAACCACTTACAGTCCATGTCATTGAGTTGATATGTGTAACGATCAGGAATGGATATTCTATGCATTTGGCAAATGTACTTTCATTAAATTTTCTATGGACTTCCTGTAGTTCTATATTAGCTGTTTGCAGATAGGAAGTTTAGTAGTTCTGTGTGCCCAAACACATATGAAACAGCTCGGAGTTAAGCCCAAGAGATTGGGTCACTGAAGACACACCGCTTTTTTCATGGTCATTTTTGAAGCCATACCCTTTGGTTCTGCCTTCAAAAGTTTTCAACATGAGTGAGGAAACAGGGAACGTGCACTAAGATTGAGGCTGAGAGAAAGACAGGTAATGCACCGCAAGAGATCCGGGATACTTGGGGCCCCACGGATAAATGGGACTGCACCAGAAGTCTGGTGTCTTTTCAGCCCGAGGACCGGCGCAGTTCGCTCTATTTTTAACCAGGCACACCAAATATCTGGCGAATTATAGCGAGCCTGTGGCACTTTTTAATGCGCCTGATATGGGGGGGGGGGGAGGCGTGCTGGAGGCGTGTCGTGTTACAACCGTACGAAGCTACACATTTATAGCTTTAGTATGACAAATCCAGGCGTATTACTGCTAGAACAGGTAAACCACTTTAAAAGTGGTTTACCTGAGCCAGAAGTATCGCTTTGTATCTAGAAAGCGCTAAATCTATGACTCGCAGTAGAACAGGTTCATAGATTCAGGCGCGTTGTACACTACAAATGCATACAAAATAATGGCGCCTGGGCACCAAAGATCATACATGTTGCCCTTAAAGTTTATATATGGCAAACAAAGCACTTTTTAAACAGAACGCTGCTGCTCAGCTGCAGAAAAGGGAGGCTACATGCAGAAGAGGGAAAACACAGAATCGGCATACAAAACATTGTAGGGAGATTAATAAATTTTAAGGCAAGCAATCTGACAATCTTTTTATTTTGGTTCTTTGGACAACCCTTTATAATAGTCCCAGTTCAAGCCCAAAGTGCAAGACAGTAGGGGTCCAACTTCTTCCTAGTTTGCTGTTCACTGCTTGTTCTTAGGGCAATGCATCTCTATTAGCACAGACACTACTTAAAGGTAGTGGGATGGGTCTCTGATATCTCACGCAGGCTTCCATGTGCTCAGAGAGCTTGTGTATCTATTTCCTGCCACAGCATCTCCATAGGGCGCTGTCTAAGTAAGTATGCCAGATGGCTTTTTCTTTCCCTATTACAGCTACAAAACTCTGACCAACTCATCTGCAAGCCAGCTATGCTGGCTCACTCGTTTCCAACTTCTGAATTCTTTTTATTTGGCATTAGAGGTAGTTTGGAAAGCAGCATGCACTGTGCTGGGAAGTCTAGGTACAGATCCCCAGTAATTAGAAACAAGGCTCCCAGGTGAAAATTTATGAATATAAGTATAATCAAAATCCAGATTCTAACCATATAGCTGAAACTAAAACGTTTTTGCTTTCAATTTATTTAAAATGAGACTAAAGTCCAGGTACGATTTAAAAAGCTTTGCTCTGTGGCAAGATGAGTGATCATCTTAGAAATGTTTTATCACCACTAAACCTATTTTCTATGGATAAAGTTTAAAAATAAAAAATAAAAAAAAAAAGCATTGTGCTTTGCCTGCTGAGGTAATGATTGTCTTCTCCACTGTCCTTTACCTCACATACAGCCCTTTATTATAAATGATGGGAAAAATTAAATTTTTCCTTTAGGCAACATCTTTATATGTGTCATCAGACAAACGTTCCAGCATCATCTTACTGTCTAGTGTTCATTCATCCCTTAAAGGGGTTGTCTCACTACAAGGATTGCTTTTTATGTTAAAGATCTTGCAAAAACAAGTCACATTGCAATATATGTCCATTAACAGTAACCTACCTATTCCTAGATATCCCCTCTTGTAGGGCTGCATCAGCTCCTCAGGTCGCTATAGCTACAGACCTGTTTGATCTATCCTGATAGGTTGCCAGCACTGGTTGCTATAGCTACAGACGTGGCTTCTACTGCAGCCTAGTGGAAGCCAGTAAACACGTCCCTGAATTCAAAATGAAACCAAGAAAACAGGACTAAGGTGAGATAAATCAATGTAGTGAGACAACCTTTAATATCACTTTCATCCAATTATCCACTCTTTACAATTGCTTCTCTTTAGACACCTGTGACCTTGTTTTCATCTGTTTAAGTAGTAGTTTTGTTTGTTTTTTATATGTAAATCCCATTTTTTTCAGGCAGTTTATTACAGGTTTTTTTTTGTTCGATATACATTGAAATAGTAAATGTAGATTTGTGTTTCCTATTCTGATGCTTTGGCAACTTCCTTGGTTTTTCCACTGTATTTTAAACACAGCTGACTGGGAACAATCAACATCTGTTGTCACATCCCATGGTGGATTCACATCTTGAACGAGTTTTATAATCCTTTCCATTGTTTCAATTGACAATCTCTTAATGGGTCCATGTTTTCTTTCAATTAGCCAAGTCTTCAATAGTTTAATAAGGTTTGTGGGTACTTTACCTTTTCACTGCAGACTACTTTGCATGTTCAGCCAGGATTTCAGATTAAAACTATTAAATTTGTCTCTCTACTTTTTACCACAAACTAAAAAAAGCTGGTTGAACATCCTTTAAATTTAATGATTCCATAATTTTTTCCAGGGCATTTCCAATGCTACTCATTAGTTGTTCAACCTTTAAATGTAATTATTCCATAATTTTTGCCAGGGGTTGCACACCATAGAGCAGCACTTCCAATTCTACTCATGATATCCCTGAGTAGGTATTGTTTCTCTTTTACTGCGTTTGAGTTATAGCCCATATTTCTCCCGCAGTTCTGTGTTTCGTGGTTCTGCAATCTGTGTCTATACAATGAGTGATGTCCGAAGAGCTTTCTTGGGACCTTTTGCCCATAAAGAAGGACCCAACTATCAATGGGTGTCTTATCAAGGCAGAGTGCCCTATCCTCGCCCAGGGATGGTAAGTAACCAGATGAACACTGATGAATTCTGGTTGGGCGGATTTTGTATCTGTCACAATAAATTATTTGTTTTTAGTGCCCCAGTAAAACTTTCGGGAGTTTCGAATCCACTAAGAACTTTCCAGACGATGTTCTGCAATTTGCACGGAATCACCCACTTATGTTTAACCCTGTAACTCCTGGGACTGGAAGGCCAATCTTCTTGCACAGTCATGCTGAATTTACCTCTACACAGCTTGTTGTGGACAGGGTGACTGCTGCAGATGGAGAGTATGATGTCATGTTCATTGGCACAGGTGAGAGATCAAGCTATAGTCATTATGTTTTCATGTCTGTAATGTCCCATGTTTCCTCTGGCTCTGACACAGTGCTTTCTTTCTGTTAGATGTGGGCACTGTATTGAAAGTGATCTCTGTGCCCAAAAAGAGCTGGAATGAGAGGGAAGAGCTGGTGCTGGAGGAGCTTCAGGTTTTTAAGGTAGGAGCAGAGCAAAACAATAAGTGGCGTAGCAATAGGTGTTAAAAAGACCAAGGGGCCGTTTACACGGCAAGGTACAAATACCGGTCGGTTTATCCGACCGGTATTTGTCCTGTTTTGCGGCCGTCCCCATGGCTGCAGGGGGGCGGCTTTTCTCCGCGATGAGCGGAGAAAAGCCCTCCCACTTCACATTGATATGCACATATTCCATCTGAAAAACGGACAGAAGAATGTGCATGATCAATGTTTTTCAGGCGGCCTGCGGGTGGAAAAACCGCCGGGCGCAAAACCCGTGCAGTGGGGACTGCTGCAAGGGTTTTCCATAGGATCCCGTTGTGCTCATTTTCAGGCGGTCTGCAAAACCGCAAACCGCCTGAAAAACCAGCCAAAAACCGTGCCGTGGGGACATGCCCTAATGCACCCAAACCCTCAAGTTTATTGGGAACCTCTGACACGATGACAAATATGATATAGACATATCTGTATCAGTGCATACCTTAATATTTAATTCTATAGAGACAAGTGTAGAAGAACACCATCAGACATCATTATTTATTTTATTGCATTGCATGATGTCACTGGTTGGTGGTAGTGAGGTCTTCTCTTTTGTGACTTCTCATATGGTTGCATCTGTCTCTGTTTAAGCAGAATGCATCCCCTGTCACCAGCATGCAGATCTCGTCTAAGCGGGTAAGTTCAAGAATTCATGTTGTGATGCAAATATCATGGTCAATGTTTGAAACTCTTTTTTTTGACAATGCATATTTTTTTTTACTCAGCAACAACTGTATGTAGGCTCTGCGAGCGGTGTCTCCCAGGTGCCTCTGCATCGCTGTGGCATATATGGGAAGGCCTGCGCAGAATGCTGCTTGGCCAGGGATCCGTATTGTGCCTGGGATGGAGCCAGCTGTACCCGATACCTACCCAACACCAAGAGGTAGAGACTCTTGACACACTGTAACAGCCCCCCTAGATACTTCCCATTCATTATACATTACATATACCATTCAAAATGCTTAACATACGGCTCTAGTTCCTATAAGAGTCCATATTCGTTAGTACAGATAGACTCTTGACTATGTTCTATAATATCGCAAGTAATCGTTATTATCTCATGCAGGAGGTCTCGGCGTCAGGATGTCAGGAACGGAGACCCCAATACACTGTGTTCTGGAGGTGAGTTTTATGTTCTCCAGTTCATCTCTTTAGCCAGGCATTAGACAGGACAAATGTCAGAAAGCTCTGATCTGGTGGCATTTGACCATCCATTTTATAGAAATACCTTGTATCGCAGCCAATTCCTGGTATGTGCAGAAGAATGGGAATCTTCTTACCCATTGTCATAGCTTTTGCTGTGGTTCACTTCTATGGGAGTTCCAAGTACAGCCAAACAGGTGCCAGTTGGTATGCCAAAAAGTTATACGATGGGGAAAACCCCTGATGGAACATGTCTGAGGCAGATGTACTCATGTGTGTAACCTGTCATTATACACATAAAGTTTGATAGATGCCTTATTTTTTATGTTAACATCTAAATATCAATACAGAACAGCACAGGCTCAGCATACAGAAGAAACGCCTTTATGGAGTAGAGGGGAGCACAGTCTTCCTCGAATGTCTCCCTAAGTCCCTACGAGCTCAAGTCACATGGCTTCATCAAAAGGCACCAGAGACACCAAGAAAAGAGGTAACAAATACAATCCCTTACGTGATAAAGGAGGACGTGTGAAATAAAAGAGACTACTCCCCATCTTATAATTTACCAGTATGATCACTCACAATATATCCAGCTGTCCATGATATTATGGCCAACACAGTCCTTTTGCTTTTGCCAGATTCTCAGATCTGCTTCAATGCTTAATATTATTGATTATGTTTCTAGAACTAATCTACATTTAATGTAGAGTAACTTTGCTCTATGTACTGATTTTGTTTTACTTATGTGCTTGTTTTGGGCTCCAGTCACTATGTCTTATTTGCGGTTGGCTCTCAGTTTGCAGGACTTTACATCTTTCTCCTGGTTCAATGTAATAATGTACTTTTTTTTTTAATTTCCAGGTGCACTTTGATGAACGAGTTATAAAGACTGATCGAGGCATTCTCCTGCGCAGTGTGATGCGTCGCGATGCTGGTATTTATCTCTGTCACTCCTCAGAACATGGGTTTACGCAACTTCTACTTCAGCTAAGTCTAGACGTCATTCCACCTTCTCGAGCTGAGGAGTCATTGGGTGCCCAACATTCACCTCAGATGAGATGGTACCATGAGTTTATGAGACTCGTTCAGCTGCCAGGCTCCAAAGGAGAGCAAATGTGTGAAGAGCTATGGGCTCGTAAAGGCCGGACATCCCACCCTCCAGGGCCCCAGGGTGCACCACAGCTGCCAGCATCTAAAGGTCCTGGAAGGCCATTGCCTCCACTCAGTATAAAAGCAAAAGCACAAAAATGGAAGCACTTGGAGGAAAAGATAAAAGTTCGCAGTCGCCGGACGCATGAACACCAAAGGGCTGACCGTGGACCCAGGAGTGCCCCAAGCTAGGTGACCGCATCTTTTAGACATATGAACCTTTAAACTGTACATGGAGCCGGGGCTGATAGAGAATAAAGTCTGGCAGGGGCCAAGGTGCTGTTTATATCACTGTAACGCGGAGAAATGTAACAATGTCCAGCTATTGATGCTCCCTAACCCTGTGTCCTACCAAAGAGTAGCACTCCATTAACTCCTGGTCAAGGTGGGAATGCAGAATATGTCCTCAGCCCAAGTTCCCCTATTTATATGCACTCCAATCGCCATAAGGTCACGCAGCCTACAGCTGAAAGGCTTCATCCCTGAACTGGTCACTGTTTGTGGAATACAGAGATATAGGACAGCAGAAGTATGTCACCATCTGACTTGGCACCGTCACCTCATGACTAAGTCATTCCAGCAATAGACCATTGATTATTAGGGGAAATCCACTATTCTGAAGAAAGAAGCCCAAATTGTTGGAAGTGTATGACAGCAGCGACAGATCTGCACCTACTGTTATGGATATCATTATGGGAACTGATCATTTCCATTCCAGACGCCATTTGCTATACAACCCATGGTCCTACAATAATTAAACTCACAGGACTGTGCTCTACATTTTGGTGCCTCTTCAGTTACTAGGATTACAGTAGAAACTGGTTGGCAAGGACTTTACTGACACATTATTAAGACTTCCTGCACAGCTAAGCTCCGACTGGCCCACAGGGACGCAGTGGAAACCCCCGGTAGGCTTTTGGGCATGGGGCTGCTTTTCAGAGCAGATCAACAAAGGTAGAGTGCAAGAGTTACATGTTCACTCATGTACAGTAGCTGTAGGATGGGCCCAAGAATCAACTCCACTGGTAGGCCCCAAGAATCAACTAAACTGGTGGGCCCCAGGAATCCCAGTTCAACGCTGTTACACTGTTCACAGTTAAATACAAACCTAATATCGCAGGATCTCAGATTATCTACTGTAACTCCACATTTTGAAAACTGTTCATTTCTCCAAGAATAAAGAAAACCTGAATGCATTTTCCAGGAGACATTGCTTTCACCCAATGTGAAGGCAACAAGATAATGACGTGGTCAATGTGACTTAAAGAAAACAATGAGGTGCAAGGCACTGGTCCGTTCTGATGGTTCAATCTACTATGTGCAGGTGCAAAGCCCCTGTGTTTCCGCAACATTAAGGACTGTTACATGGACTACGTGACTGGCTTGTCTTTGATCCCCTATAGAAAGATGAGGCTTGTCTGTATTTGTTCAGGCTTACGTTCTTGTACACATTTGTTTGTGCTAGAGCTGCTAAACACTGATAAGTCAGCATTTTTTATTGTAAAATAGAATTATTTATCTTAAAATCAGCAGTGTGAGCTCAGTGCCATGCCCGCTGCCAGGCCTTCTATCAGTGAAGAGATACAGTACATATGTAAACTCCATGGTCTTATACATTTCCCCAGCACAACTCAGTGTCTAATAAGATAACCGGGACCCCCGCAACCAGGTGCCCCAAGTACAGACAGATTATTATTTTTGTTAGTGTAAATATCTTTAAAATATAAATTAACCCTTTCTGCTGCTAAAGTTCTAAGTGACTGGCTCAGACTGGTCATTGGTACGGTGGGAAAAGTACTGGATAATATTGTTTGAGAACTGGAGAGAGAAAATGAACTATTAAGTTAACACAATAAAAGCAATTATTTAGAGGAAGTGTGGATTATTCTGGGACGGCAATGGGCAATGTCAATTCTGCACATAATCTTGTGATAGAACGTGATGGTTCAGATGGCCATAATTTACAATTTCAGGACCTCCCCACTGACTAATTATTAGATCACTAGAAAGTTGTTGGGTTTTTTTCTTTCAAGAAGTATCTGGGAAGTTTCTTGATGGCTCCTTCGTCCACATTGCTTAGGCAACAGCAATATCTCTTATGGCCTGAGAATGCTATTGTAGGGTGATTTGATCAAAAGGACATAAAACCCAGAGCCTTTTACAGCTTTCTGCTCTGTCACTTGGTAATTACTAAGAGTAGAGAGAGATGAATGGGATTCATCTAGTAGGAGAAACTACAAACTGGCAGTACTTCTATCAGGAGTCTTAGGGCATGTCTCCATGGCACAGAGCAAATACTGGTCGGTTTATCCGACCGGTATTTGCTCTGTTTTGTGGCCGGGCACACGGCCGCCGGGGGACGGCTTTTCTCCACTGCTTGCGGAGAGAAGCCTTCCCCCCTCGCATTGAGATGTGCATATTCCGCCCGAAAAAAATCCATGCAGTGGGGACCGCTGCACGGATTTTCCATAGAGGTCCATTGTAAAGGTTGACAGTCTGTTTACAGATGGTTTTCAAAACTGTGTTCACACGTAGTGTGGTGCGTGTTTGGATACATTTTCTGTGCTGCAGAAGCGCTCCCTATAGTTTTAAAATAGGATGTCTGCTGAGTAAAACGGATCAAGAATTGACATGATTTTACACATCCGAAAGACGCATGTAAAACATGTATCGTCCAAGATAAGAACTGGTTATGAGCGGTGCACCCAGATGTTTTGGCTGTATGGGGCCTACAATTATTTATGGTAGCACAGGACAGCTATCCAATTATTTATCAATTATCTATATAATTAATACATCAATTACATTCACTGGAGACTGAAAACTTGTGGTCAGCCATCACATAACTACAAAAACTAGAATTACTTAGGACCTCATGTTGCCTATAGCAACCATCCAGAGCTCCCCTTTTCATATAGCTCTCTGAAAAAAATGAAAGGAGAGCTCTGATTGGTTGCTATGGGAAACAAAGAAAGTTTTAGACCTAGACCGTTTTCATACATACCGCCCTTAGGGCCACATGTATGAAAACTGTTTAGGTCTAAAACTCACTTTGTTGCCCATAGCAACCAATCAGAGCTCTCCTGTAATTTTTTCAGAGAGCTATATGAAATGAAAGGAGCGCTCTGATTGGTTGCTATGGGCAACAAAGAAATTCTTGGACCTAGACAATTTTCATACATGTGGCCCTAAGGCTATGTTCACACGGCTTAAAATTGGACGAATTTCAGTCCGTAATTACGCGCCGGAGTGTGCATATTACGGCTGGAATACGTCCAAGTCGTTACGGTAATCCACAGTTCTCATAGAGAACTAAGGATTACGTCTCCTCTCCCTGCTCGGCGAATCCGCCGCGCGGGGAGATAATTGACATGTGAATTACCAGCGGCGTATACGCGCCGCTGGTAATGCAAGTCAATGGGCCGACGAAGTGCCGGCCCCCGCACGAGCCCCGCCCACACGGCGTAATTGCGGGGCGTAATTATGCCCTGCATTTAAGCCGTGTGAACCTAGCCTTAGTGTCTAGAGGTGACGGGCAGGTACATTGACATGTAAGGTACTAACAGGTAGAAGGGGCCTGCCATGGCATATGTCATTCAGCAATAAAGGAGGTAAGTTTACAATGGTAAACACTCAGTTCTTTTCAATGACAGATTTCAGAGGACATTTCATAGCTGAGCCGTTGCTGAAACCTTTCATGTCTCCTTCACGGATGTCTGGAGCCCACTAAGTTCGCACATGTCAGAATAAAGAGCTGGATGCAGTTCAAAGACAAATATCTGGATTCAGAAGCAAGTCTGACTCATGCATGTTCACTTCAAAGGCCGCTCTGGAGAGGACACGTAGAGCACTTCGTCCAAGGAACATGTATGTATGTGTACAGGAGTGTGTGTGAGTGTAGGATAGTGGATCAACCACATTATGTTCACTAATTAAAGTCCTATGTATGACACTGTGAAGTATTTAATTGTATTCTGCTGTTTGGCACAAGAGGCCGCTATTTCTGGTTTCTGAGATATGCAAATGAGGCACATGTTATAACACTCACATGGCGTCGGCCATTTTGGGAAAAAAGGACAAAAAGACGAAAAAGGGAAGCTGCAACAGTGGACACAGAGCAACCCAAAAAAACATCCATTTCCCCAAACCTGCCGGGTTTTTGGAACTGAGTTTGGTCCAAAAACTTAGGAGACCGACTGCCTACATAGACCGTTCCCCGAATAAAGGCCCGGACAAGCTGGCAAGCGCCGAGACAGGGGGACCATCTGCACCGACCATACCCCCATCCCAAGGGATCGACCAGGGGAAGGGAATTTCCCGGCCAACTGTAAGGTACCTCGGGGATGCTGGACCCAACGACTCAAAACTGGGGAAAGGGGCCTCTACTAGTTTATTAGGTTGGTTTTTATACGGCCAAAAGGAGGGTTATCCAACTACACCTTCCTGTTCGGGGACTTGGAAAAGGAGTTTGCTAAACATGTTTCCATGTAACTTTTCCCTGGGGGGAAAAAAGTTTTTGTACATGTCCTTTTGAGGGAAAGGGGGTAGAATCATCTAAGTTGTAAGCTACTGTGCTGTCCCCGGGGCCCCTGCAGCCGCCCCCCAAAAACCAAAATTTATTCCGTTAGTGTTTTAAGGTATTAAAGGAAAAGGGGTTTATCGGCCTTTCCAAACCCCAAGGGGTTGGAAAGTTACCCCACCCAAGGATCACCCCTGCGGCGCTTGTGCAGCACAGGGGCCCCCAAGATATGTTTTGTAATCTTGGGGGGGATCTTTCACTATCTTTTTCCAGAAAGTTCATAAAAACAACCTGCGTTGACCCGGGTGTTGGAGTCGGGTTTCTTTGTCCTGACTTCGCTGATTCGGTAAACCTGCCCTGGGTACTGGGCTAAAAATTTGGCGAGTCGCGGCAGGAACGCGATCTTTATGGACGGCTGGGGCGGAACCCCCCCCGGCGCAATGGCCGCCCGAGCCAAGCTCAGGCGCCCCCACAAATCCCCCAATGTGTTATGTCCCTTTAGGGCCATTATTGCAATCCCCCCCCAAATTTGAGGGGGAAAAACATGACTTTTCAGGCGGGACAAAAAGGGGGTCGTACGCGCTAAAATAGTAATTTAAAGCTCCGGAACTGGGGGCAGAGAACCCTGGGGGCCTTGGGGGGGGATGTTAGGCGGACAGAAATGGTGCGGCCGGCCGAGGGCCCTGGAAAAAAATTATTCCCCCCTTTTGGGAAAAGGGGCCCAAGGGGGGTGTACCAATGGTAAATTGCGAAGTTCTCTTAAACCCGGGCCACAAAGAGAGGACGAGCCCTCATGCAACTCTAATCCCCTACGGGAAACAAAAAGGGAAAAAGGCGGCGAGCCCCAGCGCTAGGGGGGTTTCCAGAAGTGGATAAACGCTAAGAACCATTTTTTTGTGGGATTTTGAAATAAATCCTTACGGGAAAAACTCAAGAGATCCCAAAATGCGGCCGCCCTGACATTTATAGTGTTTATTAGCCCCCGTAGAAAGGGAAGGGGAACCCATCCCGTAGGGGAAAAGGCGTAGTGTGCCCAAGAAGCAGAGGGACCAAAAGAACAGAGTCTTTGACGGATTGGTCCAGGCATTGCGAACAGAGTTGAAAAGAACTTGGGCCCGGAATGTCCCAGATGAAGGCAAAACGCTACAAGCTCCGGAAACGACTTGGCTTCCTCTCCCCCCTTTAAGAACACCCCCACAGCGGGGTCCTTCCCAAGAGGTCCATCATTTGTGCAGAGGCATTTACCCCTCTTTGGGCTTGCCAACAGAAAAGGCCACATCCCAAGAGTGTAGGGATGAAAGGGGCAAAGCCGGGGTTTAAACACCGACCGCTGCATAGGGGGCACCTGCGGCGGTGAAACCAAAACCAAGGCCCAGGGCGTGGGGGAGTCGATTTTTACCAGTATTCCCGTTATGGAAGAGAGCTAGAAGGCAAAGGGTGCACTCCTTTGATACGGGGTCAGGGGTGTCCCTTTTATGCCCTTGGAGTTTCTTTGAGAGACACTTCGGGCACATGATGGGCCAGAAGGGCGGTCATTGGGCTACGGCACCCAAACCCAATGGGATCTGGACGTAAAGGGATATTTGATGCAGGTCCGATTTTTTTGGCAAGAATTGGCAAGAAGGGAGTCGTGCTGGTAGATCACCCACCAAGGGGGAGTGGATGTGTCCTGGGCATGAACTCCTCCAAACCTGGATAAACCCCCCCTTACCCAAAGAGGGCCAAGATAGGGCAGCGGGGCCCCCACGCCCCGGGCCCACTCAAAAAGGCCCCTACGACAGGGTGAGAAGCGCAGTCTGGGGAAAAGGCCCCACATCCGGTGGACCCATTGGGGCCCTGAAGGTGTCAGCAAAAGCCCCGATAAAGTTCCCCCGACACGAAAAAATATGATGTTGCCGGTGGGAACCAAAAGGGAAGTTGAAGGGGCTGGAAGTCGGGTTGAACCATCTAAAAAGAAGAGTCCGAACCGCCCATGGTACCGGGGCCCTTGCCCGTGAAAGGGGGTGTACCCAAATTCCTAAATTCGGGACAGCGAGTTACCATTCCTGTTAATCCCCATAGCCGAAGCCCCATGTTCCGGGAGAAGATTCCCCCGCGAGAGGACATCATGCATGGCCCAACAAGGGGTCAGCCTGGACCTAGCGGGGGGTTTCCAGAAGGGTAGCTCCCGGGGGAATGGAATGGAGTGTTTAAAGGCTAAGGGGAATTACCGCAGGACATGACTCCAGGACAAAAACAGTTTGGGGGAAGATACCCGGGAATTCCAGGGGGCGTTTCCAGACAGAGAAGATTGGGTGGCTTTTTTACCATCGAGCATAAAATCCCCCACGGCGATGCCCTGCCCATCAGAGAACGGTACCGACAAACCCCGCCTAAAAGTCCCCGGGAAGTGAAAGAATGGTGGCCGCATGCTGGAGAAAACGAGTGATTAAAGAAGTCAAAAGTCCCTGGGCCGTCCCTGTGTTTTGGTGGAAAAAAAGATGGGGGTCTGGGTTTTCTGCGTAGACAAAGAAGCTAAAACCCAGACCATTGGCCCCCTACCCCCCTCCCACGGATTGAAAATCGCTGTCCGCTCTAGGCCAGCAAAGTTTTTTTTCGACCCTCGACCTGGCCGTGGATACTGGCAGGTACCCTAGCTAGAAGGTAGGGCAAAGACAGCTTTCTTCTGCCTATGGGACTTTACAGTTCAATCGATCCTTTGGGTTTTCCAAACGCCCCGGGGATTTTCCAGGGCTGAGGAACTTGTCTGGAGATCTTAACTTTGATGGGTGCGACTACCTAGACGGATTTTGTTTTGGGAAAATTCGTTTGATGCCACTCCAAAAATGCGGCAGGTTCTGGAACGACACGAAACTATGGGCTTAAGATCAAGCCAAAAAAATCCCAGCTTTTCCAGCAGGAATAGGTATTTGGGCATGTGGTCACTTCAAAGGGGACAGCCGGCCCCCAGCAAGGGGGGGGTCCGAACGGGCCTGGCCATGTACACTACGAGGGGTGGGGGCATTCCTGGGGTCCCCCGGGTTTTACCAAGGGTTTTATACCCCTTTTTGTCATTGACGGGCCCCTTAAATGAGTACTTAGGGATCGGGGGGGGCCAAAAAGAATGCCCTATTGGGGGGGCCCGGCAGCAAGGGGTTTTGAAGGGGTAAAAAGGGGGCCTGACCATTGCTCCAATTTGGCCTATGCGCATTGGGAAACCCCCTTTCTCTGAAAACGACGGTAGTCTACAGGGGTTTGGGGGGCTGTGCTGCCCCAGGCCAAGAGGGGGCGAGGAAGGGGTTTATTGCCATGCAGTCGGTCCTTGGGGGAGCAAGCGAAATCCTGAAAATTATACTCCTTTAATTTGGAACTTTTGGGCCCCTGGGTGGGCCATGACTAAAAGGGGTTGAGGTCCCCTACAGGGCAGAAGTGACTGTCATGCCGACAACAACCCCTTGGGGCCATTTGGGTAATGCTAAACTTTGGGGCCCCCGACGAAATGGGTTTGGGACGACTCTCAAAGTATCAAATTTCCCCATTAATTTTTCCCGGGCAGGGGGAGAAAACGGGAATGCGATGCCCTCTTCGGGTCCCCGTCAGACTACCATCCGCACATTTATAGGAATTAGAGGGCATGAAATGCCCCAAATTTACCATTTCCCTGCGTTTTCCCGGATGTGGGACATCAAAAAGGGGGGGGCGTCTGGGTGCCCTGGTGTGGGGGAAAGGGGAATGGCTGATTGGCAGAGGCCCGGGTGGTTTTCCCAGATTTTCAGAAAATGAAGGGGGGGGTCCGGTTTTGGGTCTGGCCCGACCAGAGGAGCAGGGCCCCGTGACGCAGGAGGGGCAAAAGTGTTTACGGGAAAGCAGTGTTCCGGGTCTCCTTTTGGGACCCTACTTACAAAACAGAGTTGCAGCAGACAAGATTGTTATCCCCATGTCATTAGGGCCAAGGGTGCTGGGAACTCATGAAGAGGGGCCCATTTGGGATGACAAAACCCATAATGGCTTCAACGACTTGTACTGCCCTGACTTTTTAAACATGGTGTCTGAAACTTCCCAAAATGTCGTACCTGTGGTTTAATAAAGCACTGAACGCGGGGTCCCTTCAAACCATCCGACTCTGCGCCCTAAACTCCTGATATTGACTAGTACGATTGGGGACTCTACCTCGGGCATCATACTGTTTGGTCATGACAGACCTTTCACTAAATAGCCCTGGCTGACCCACTAGGATCAGACTGCGAGTCTGCTGTGAGGCTCTGTAAAACACTTTATACAGGGGTTTGGGTGCCCCAGAGGATTTCATTCCGAACCAAGGGGGATGTTTCCCAAGGGCATAATGAGCGAACTGTACCTTTTATGGGATTGAGCTTCCCGTTCTCCGTATCATCCGCAGGGGAAGAGCTTGTGAGCGGGGTTTAAAAAGCACCCCATCCAGATGCTGCGGACTTTAGGGGGACAGCCCCAAGGCTAGGTGGCCCTGAGTACCCGCCCGAGCGATGTGGGCTATAAAAATAGGGTGCACAGTACCACAGGTTTTCTCCCCACACAGCTGATGTTCGGGAACGGGGGGAGAGATTGAGATCTTCACATGCCCCTCCACAGAAACACCACCAAACCCGTCCCGGCCTGGGGGGCCCCGGGAAAACCGCCCCCGACTGCGGACAGTGCACAAGGTTGTAGGGGAAACGTCTGAAACAAAATGGTTCTCCTAACCCAAGGCCCCGTGCGAGAGACAGTTTTGCCCCCGGGGATCGGTCATGGGGAGGGGGAAGGGCCATCTGGGAAATTGGTGGGAGGTGGGAGGCGGTCCATATTGGTCAAAGAAGGTAGACCCTGCCATCCCCTTCTACAGGTAGAGGGCCGTAGGAACAGGGGGGCCCTCACGAATTTGCACGAAATATTTGAGGGGCGTGATTTTGAAGTGCCCCAAACTAGCCCGAAGTACCTACCCCCGTCCAGCAGCCTCCCTTTGTTGAGGAAGGTGGGCCTGTCCCCTTGCCGTGTCAACGAATTTTTCCCAATGTGACGATCTTGCCACCCGGAGAGAGGGGAGCCCCAACTCCTTCCCCAGGGATGGCCTGAAACCCCGAGCCCATAGCCCCCCGTAGGACACCCAGATCCACGCGGGGTTTCCCCCCCAGCGTATGCGCAAGGCGAGTTTGTTGGGGGGGTTGCGAGGACGCCAAAATTTAGTGGGGTGGTATGTAGGATAGTGGATCAAACATTATGTTTTACTAATTAAAGTCTAGTTACACTTGTGAAAATATTTAATTGTATTCGCTGTTTGCCAAGAGGCCCCTATTTCTGGTTTCTGGAAAATCAATAAAGGGACATGTTAAAAAACTACTGCGTCGGCCCTTTTGGAAAAAGGACAAAAGAGATGAGAGAGCAAGCGCAGGCAGCTGGGAAAAGGAGCAGAGCCAAAAACTATCCAGCTTCCCAAACCTGCCAGGTTGGGAACTGAGTTGCCCCTAACTTAGGAGACCGCTGCCTACTAGACGCGTTCCCCAATAGAGCCCGGGCAAAGCAGGACAAGCTGCCGAGCAGAGAGGGCCTCTGCAGCCAGACCATCCACCCCTCCACAAGGATCTGCACCAGAGGCGGGAAATTCCCGGGCCCCTGTAAGGTACCCAGCGGGTGCGGGGCACCCCAAAAGCTCAAACGTGGGAAGGCTCTACAGTTTTGTTAGGTTTGGTTTTATACGGCCAAAGGAGGGGATCCAAATACACCTTCCGTTCAGGGCTTGGAAAGGCTTGCTAACACAGGTTATCCCTGTGGGAACCGGTTCACCTGTGGGGGAAAGTTTTGTGTACATTGCCTTTTTGAGGGAAATGGGGTTTGAAATCATCTAAGTTGTTAAAACTACGTGCTGTACCAAAGGGCCCCTGCAGCCCCCCACCACAACAAATTTTCCCCTTGTGCTTACGGGGATTAAAAGGAAGGGGGTTATCGGCCCTTTTTTAACCCCACGGTTAGTAAAGTTACCAGGGATCCCGAGGATACCTCCCGCGGCGCGTTGTGCAGACAGAGGCCCCAAAATTGTTTTGATATCTGTGTTTGGGGGATCTGTTCACTATTTGTTTTCCAGAAAGTTAAATAAAACAACCCGCTTTGGGGCCGTGTTGGAGTCGTGTTCTTTGTCCCCGTGACTTCCTGTATTCTGGTAAAACCCCCCCCTCGGTACTCGGCTTACATGAGGCAGGACTCAGACACGGCGATAAAAGTGGCTCTGTGCTATCATATGTGCACTTTGTGGTAAGAAAGTCCTGCTCCACATGTGCTGGACACAGAAGAGACTCTAAATCAGGGGTCCGCAGGCTCTGCACCCCTAAGGGTCTGTTCCACAGCGGTGTGTGTTTTGGTGAGTTTTGGCTGCACAGGATTGCACCCCATTTTATTATGGGCCCGCTGCATCTTTCGGATCAGAATTGACTTTTCAATTCTTAGAAAAGACTAAAAGCCCGGGTCCAAAGACCAAGTAAAAACCATCGGGCGACACTCGCTGATCGGGATGCATGTTTTTCATTTTAAAACAATGAAAATCGCGAGCTTATTGCAAGACGCTTGTTTTTGGGCCCTCTAGACAACCAAACACGCACTAAAATGTTTTTTTCCCACGGGCTGAACACGCCGTGTGAACATAACCTAAGGCTGTCATCTGCTGCTTGCGGGGCACCGGAACACCCGAGACGTCCTTGGGGCAGCACAGAGCAAGTAGAAAGAGCTGCCGATTCCGGCCATTTAAAAACCCAAAAGATCCACTGTCAAA